>MJUU01005735.1:42635-64317 GCA_002080025.1 Modiolus philippinarum
ATCCTATGAAAAATCAGAGGAGTTCGGTTTCCCGCCAAATTTTCAATCATTTAAAATTCAAAAACTAGATCATCAACCTATCAGTTTTTTTCACTTAAATTGTTTCTTTTTTAATTGTCTAACATAAAATCATCTTTATTTAAAATCCTATTTATTTTCAAACGGAGTAGCGAACCCCCTTAAACCTTGAACTGTAAGAGCCGAGGGCTAAATAGTCGTTCATTGGTGACGTATCCAACTCCATACACATACTTTACAATAAAATAAGTTTTGAAACATCAACGGTTTGCAATTTCTCAACCCATAAAGTAAGACGAAACACGCTCGGGGTCTGTTTTAATGCTGTCATAATCAATTATACATTAAATCTGATTTTTGCAGTTCTGATTTAATTAAAGTAATGCAGAAAGAAAACTTTACAAAAATTCAACACCAAAGAATGATGAAATAAAACTCAATAGTATTTCTTATAACTTATTCGTAAAAGTACAAACGAACACATTTTTTGTCTAGTTCTATGTTTATATATCACTTTGGACGTAAACTTAAATCAATACCTACTTACTTTAATAAGTACTTTGCTCATTTTCGGTCTATAAAATGCATAAGAACAAATTTTAGATAGCCGCTGTCCTTTTTAAAAGTCAAAATGATCCTTACGTATGAAAAACGTCAACTTTAATTCATATTTTTTTATTCGTTTTATTAAATAATTCCACAAATTCGTGTTTTCTTGTCACGCATGACTAATTACATAATTACAGAACGAAACAAACTCTGCAAGCAACGGGTTTTTATCTTCCAAAGAAAAAGCAAAATTGTATTAGCTTTAATTACATTAATCCACTATCAAGTTAAAATAAAATTCAATAAAAGCATATAAAGTCAATGATACATCGCAATACATTATGTATTAGGCAGGCTTAGCAGTGTATGGGACATCCCATGGCGTTTGGTAAATCCAATTACGTTTCGAATCCTTATATGCAATTCACATTGATAGTTTTCTTACATTGTTTTGTTTTCTGTGTATCCAGTTTATATACAATGTGATAAGAGTAATAATGATATAATTTAGATGGAGTGATATTCGAATTGTTTATGATGGGATAAAATAAAATTTATATAAAGTTAGGTAAGTAAAGTTTTTAGATATAACTAAAATTTGATCAAGTTGACCAGTTTTTATTGTTAGAGATAAAAGTAATTTTAAATACTTAATTGTAAAAGTTTATCGTTAAAAAATCCTATCTGTACCCAATCTGTTCCTACTAGTTAAAAAAACACCGGTGCTAGTTCCTATCTCTTCTGTGTAAAATTACAAACTACATTTGATTTTAATTAATGAATTTACGAAAAGACACAATGTTCAACTAAGGTCCGCCGTGGCGGCAATCTTGAATTCTTTAGAAAGCAGTTTGGGTCGAAACTGAGCACTTTTACAGTATTGGCTGGCTGAAATTAAATTAATTGTCGAAATTGTTGTCCATTCTACACGTGGTCATTTCGACATGTTTTGTCTCATGATATGTTATGAAATTAAAACTTTTTAACAACGGATATCTCTGCTGGTAGGCTGTTAGTCCCACAGGAAATTCACCAACCCAATAGTCAGTATTGTTGGGTAGACCCGAAAATGGATTAAATTGGAAACTTACAATATCTAAATTAAAGAAAATTTTGTTTAGACTAAAGAGTATCTTACTCTTGCACACTTCTGTTCCTGGCTGATTTTAACTCTTCTTTTTATATCTTATTTAATTTGTTCTGTATCAGCTTTTACACATATTTCGGTTTATTGATTTCCAAAATGTATCGATTTGGTCTGCACTGAAGAGACATAAGTTGTCGAAATAGGTAAATGCAAAGTAACTTCGATATTTTGTTATTAGGTATTTGTTGAAGTTATATTTCAAAAGTGTATGTTGGGTTGACCGTTAACCTTTACATAAGTGTAGTCTACACCAGCGAAAAAAGGTTCAAATGGGCTCTAGAAATTTGGAGATTTCAGGATAATTTTCCAATGTTTAATCATTTTCTTTTCGTCTTTATTTGCACAAAGAAAAAGGAGGTTCCAACCAACGAAACCCCTCTTTATCCAGCAATGTTGTATCATCTCTGCCATTGTAACTTAAACAAAAAACGTGCACTCGACTTACAAATTCAAAAGTCTCTACAAAAAGACATTGTTTAATGCCTTCTGTTTGATTGAAAAAAAAATCTTCAGCGTTCAGTGATCTGTATAATTATTTCAACTTCCTCGGTTATTTAGCTGATATAGCTGAAATACTGTTGAAAGTGGCGTTGCCTTCAAATGTAAACCATTGACCTTATATTTTTGTAAGTTGGAAGAAACTTATATAACCTATTGTACCGAAGTTAAACTTTTGAACTTAACTGATTTGTAATATATTCCATCTTTTGTATTCAATGTATTTCAGACATAGACTTGACATTAAGATCCTTTCTGTATCTGGTTCATATAGATAAAGTAATCACCAAGAGATTAATTAATATTTCAATCAATTTTGCATGTTTTGGATTTTTTTTAATAATTGAAACGATTTTATGAATGGCGTTAACACTTTTAATGTTCAAGATTATAGGTGTTTGTCGGTCTGTCAAAGTATAGGTAAACAAGTTTAAAAAGATACGGATTTTTTTTGTTTAACGTGGAGGAATTGAACGTCTTCTGACGTATTCTCATACTAAGTCGATTTCGTTATATCACCTTTTGGTTCACTTGTATTATTTCCATCAATCTTATTGTCAATTTCTATAACGTAAAAGAATATTTTCCAAGACAGACAATTATGTAACTGATGTATAAGTTTATCAATATGGTTACTATTTTATTCCCCAGGAGTGTATCTTTATGTTTTAGTTTGCTATAAGTGTTTCCTGCAAAGGAATTTTCCGTTGATTGTATTAGCCATAGCAAAATTAATGTGTGAACCTATGCTTGTGTGCCATGTCAATCATAAATATTTTTAAATGTCCACTTTTGACTGCTAACATTTAGACAAACAAAAAATACTTCATAAAAAGAACACACACAACTTGATGGGATTATTACTAACATCATTATTAACAGATTTAACAGGCTTACAACAACATTTTATATAATTAAAGGGTAACTTTCTATATCTTAATTTAAGAAAATTTTGTTTAAACTAAGGAATATCTCCCACTCTTAGCTGAATTTTGGCTTTTCTGATAATTTGTTTTCTATCAGCTTTTACACATATTTCGGTTTATGGATTTTCAAATATTTTGATTTGATCTGCACTTTACGTAAGTTGTCGAAATGGCCATATGAAATTAGATTCACAGTAACTTCTGTATTTTGTTATTTACATCAGTATTTATCATGCTTTTTACACGCTAACATCAGTATGTAAGATAATAGGTACGTAAATAGCAATGTTTTCAGATTTTGACGACATGCATTAAATGGAGCTGGATTTCAAAGTGAATAAAATTGGTCCTAGCTATTTCAATGTCTGACGTATGACAGAATGAAAAAAGATAAAAAAAGTTATTTTGCATTCTCATAGAATCTATGTAAAAAGTACAGAAAATAGTATAATCTTCTTTAAATTGTGTCATCACTATTATTATACACGATTAACACGGTAGCATAAGTTTTTAACATAATTTACAGCTAAAATATATATTATCATCGGCTAAAGAGCTAACATAGTGAGTTAGGCCGCACGTAGAAATCTATTATACGGTAAGGCGAAGCCGCACCGTATAATAGATTTCTACTTGTAGCCTAACATTGTGATGTTAGCACTTTAGCCGATGATAATTTGTTTGTCTTCTGTGTGCAGTTTCCACAAGTATGTTGTTCTATTTAATATTATATCACAATATAATGTGTCACACGTATAAAATAATCTCCGTATTTGCAAGCGTGCTAAAAATAGCCATTTATTGATTTTATGTAAAGATTGATTCAACACTACAAGGTGCTACACAAATACGTACGAGAAATATAATGTCGTTTTGCAACGAACAAGAATTTAAAAATTGCCCGTGCACTTTTTTGTCACGAAAAATGACGAATAATGATCCTCCAGCACGACTGCGTGTTAAATTAAAATCGGCAAACACGTTGCACGAAAATAACCCAGTGGAAGCCTCACATAACCCACGTGGTTGTGTTGTTTTACTCGACAATAACTTTCGCGCGGAAACACTGTAGTTTGTAAGAATTATATGAACAAATCATCGTTTACAAAAACCTCTACACAGAGGACAATAAGTATTTACCGCGATTAACATGCTAACTCAGTATTTAACATGACTAACACGCTAACATCAGTTTAGTATATACTAAATCTAGATTATTTAAGCTTAAACTAAAAGATATAGATATGATAAAAATTGGTATCTCACACCAAAATTTTCACCCCTCAACTATTTATTTCTATAATCTTCTGTTACCTGAAACAGGCAATATTGACAAATTTTTTGACTGATTTTACTAGTCAGTTTTTTTTTGGACTGGAATTATCTGACTGTGCTGTGTTGATTCAACGCTGATCAGTCATTCTCAACGCTACATGTGTTGTAAAAGAATGATGCGTTTAGAAAATGAATGACCAGCGTTGACCAAACACTGGACAGTAACTTTCAACACGGATCAGTCTTTTACAATATAAATAGCGTTGGGAATGACTGATCAGCGTTGACCCAATTCTAGACAGATATTCCCAACAGATATCAGTCTTTTAAACAAAGATGCCGTTGAAAAATGACCGTTCAGCTTTGACTCAACACTTGACAGGCTTTTACAACACAGAACAGTCATTTCAAACAAAAGTGAAGATTTTTATTTATTCAATTTATTTATTTTTGCTATTAATTAATTGTTTGCATTATTCTATTCATGTTTTAATTATCCGGTTGTGATGGAGAAAATTCATTTAGACATCCCTATAGGACTGTTAACGACAAATCGTGTCTGTCACAACGCTCATTTTGTTGTGATGGAGAATAGTCATTCACACATCCCCTATAGGACTGTTAACGACAGATCGTGTCTGTCACAACGCTCATTTTGTTGTGATGGAGAAAATTCATTCACACATCCCCTACAGGACTGTTAACGACAAATTATTTCTGTCACAGCGCTCATTTTGTTGTGATGGAGAATATTCATTCACACATCTCCTACAGGACTGTTAATGACAAATCATGTCTGCCACAGCGCTCATTTTGTTGTGATGGAGAATATTCATTCACACATCCCCTACAGGACTGTTAATGACAAATCATGTCTGCCACAGCGCTCATTTTGTTGTGATGGAGAATATTCATTCTCACATTCCCTACAGGACTGTTAACGACAAATTGTGTCTGTCACAACGCTCATTTTGTTGTGATGGAGAATATTCATTCACACATCACCTAAAGGACTGTTAACGACAAACCGTGTCTGTCACAACGCTCATATTGTTGTGATATGGAATATTCAATCACACATCCCCTACAGGACTGTTAACGCCAAATCGTTTCTGTCACAACGCTCATTTAGTTGTGGAGAAAATTCATTCATAGATCCCCTACAGGACTGTTAACAACAAATCGTGTCTGTCACAACGCTCATTTTGTTGTGATGGACAAAACAAAAAATCTTTGTTCCAACGCTATTTCTGTTGGTATGGACCGAACAGTCAAAGCGCTGAAGGGTGTGACACGGTCATTTTTTAGCTCTTGAAACACTCATTTGTATTGTAACAGGTAAAATATGACAACCCTACAAAAGGTTGTTTCAGTCAATTTTTCATGGATTAAAAAGTGTTTGACACAACCTACATAAATGTTGTAACAAGCAAAATTTTAAATTTGACAGTTGAAAAATTTGACTGACACAACATTTATAGTCATTTTCAGTCATTTTGACAGTCATTCTCAGTCATATGAAAATATGAAAAAAAATGTCATGGTTTTAGTCATTTTGTTGTCGAGAATACAATTAGGTAAACGACCAACTCTTGTAACAGAAATACAAAAAAACTTATTCTAATTTGGGTACAATGGAAACCATGACGACTAGCCATATGAAAATATCCAATAACATTATGAGCGACGTCACAACAGCCTTTACGCTGAAATATGCGACGTCATAATATGTTTTGTGCACAAAAACATCAGTAAAATTCATGTAATGGCGGTCGTTGTCTAGTACACTATAGGTACGCACCAATCATTAAATTTCATATTAGAATCGAAATAATTCATGTTCGCCGGTGGTTTGTAGTTGATTTACATATGGGTGTCCATTATTTTCGAATATTTTACCCCTCGCTCCGATACGCTACGCTATGGGTAAAATATTAACGAAAATAATGGACACCCATATGTAAATCTCCAACAAACCACCGGCGCCCATGAAATATTTCTTAAATATATACTAGACATTGAAAGAAGTCAAAAAGCATAAAAAGAGTCATTTCAAATCATGAAGTACCGTATCTAACAATTGTTACAGTGATTCTTTAGATTCAAATGAAACATGTACGATAATTTATCATAACACAAATATCCACCACAAAACAATTTTGTTCACTTCGTAACCACTATCGGCCAAGTGCGAATAGTATAGTCTAAACAATAGATGCGATCCCGATAAAAAATTATTACTGTAATAAAATCAATAATATTTATTACAGTAATAATGATTTTTTTTCAACAATCGCATATATTACTTGACTGTATAAATGATCTCGTCGATTCACACCTGACCGTCATTCATAAGAGTAACTGTTGCATTGTGCAATACATTCGCTCTTTTTCCTTATTATCGTTTCCGCTAAATTTTAACAACCACTGCCGATATATGCTTATTTATATTTCCCTCTGTCGGAAGTAAACAAATGTAAAAAAAAAAAATAAAATGGAAGTTTTGCAAATATTTTTCAATAAAGGTAGATGATTTTGGTATTTTTGAGGAACTTGCATCCGATTCAGTTAGGCCTTTTTTTAAAATAAAAGTTTAAAAAATTTATCCCTTAAACTGAACTTTTCTTGGATATCCATATATGTAGAACAAGAACAAAATGAGAAAGTAAAAACAATTTTCATGGTAAACATTAATACTACACAGTAAAACGTAAAAAATGTCTAGAAATATTAGTAAGCACCAAAATAAATAAATATGAGAGTAGGGAGTTAGACTAAAAATTTTTGACTTCTAGTCTTTCAATAAATTTGCGGAAGAATGAAGTCATCTAACGAAGCAATTTTCACAAGAACTCTTGCTTTTAAAATTAGTCCCGAGTCTTTTGCATTTCACGATGGATTTAAATCTAAGATGTTTCTTAACATGGCTGGAAGCCTCCTTAACACATTCAATTTGAAAAATATTTGATATTAGTTTTACCACATCATGTATTATATATTCGACTCGACAGAAGAGTATTCGAATGTGATCTGAATGGATTCATTATGTACAGAATATACAACTCAAATATTGCTGAACAAGCATGCAACAGCTTTCAATCAATATATCGATCGATCAATCAATCAATTAATTAGTCAATCAATCATTTGGTCCGGGGATATAGGTTTGGCTTTTTATATTTAATTTAATTTAATGCAAAATTTACTTAAATTGACAAAATTGGCAAAAGTGACATGAGACCCCATTGGACTTTTTTAGGCTTGAATCGACCCATTTCCCATCTACCAAATTGTTTTCTTATTTCATACTCTTAAACAACAGAGCCAATAAAACAATGCACTTGAAACTAAAATTCGTGTAGTTCGATAGGAGCCATAAAATAATGACAGAGTTCTTGTAAAATTGGTGTCGTCCTGCTTGAGTATTTGGTTAGTTCTGTTGAGGTATTGTTTAAGGATGTTCACTGGTCAATTTCAAAATAAATAGAATTTAAGATAAATATTATTCATTTTGTTAGAAAACTGAAAAAAAAATAATTAAAGCAAAAACAATTGACAGATTGCAGACCTCGTTTTTGAGATTAACAAACCCCTTGGAACTTTTCATCTATTGGATTCGGTAGTACACGGTGAAAATAATAATATTTAAAAACAAAAAAAAATGTGACAAATGAATGTGAAACACAGAAACGGTAAAACCAAGACAATGCGAAAACGGAAGCAGGAAGTGAAAGTGAAGTCATTTCGATCTTTTTTTGGGGGGGGGGTTCAGTTTCCTTCGCCTTTGGTGTTTTTGCGTTGTCGCATTATGGAGAGTGACAGGAGCAAAAAATCCGCAAAAATAAGAGATATCGAAAGAATAGAAATGGGTAGTGAATAGACCTAAATTAAGGATGAATTTTGGTATTGCATTTTAGACATTTTTTCTTGAACTTCATCATGGCTACAGTAAATCCACTGGATTGCCCCTTGACAGTGATGTTACGTAAAATTTACACTAATGAATTGAAATATTGATACATATTTTAATTTATTGCTTGACATTAGTTGAAGTTAATAAAAACGGCACCAAAAATGCTTAAAAGATTAATATGTCTTAATTAGAAAGTCTCTATCCAGACTCAACCACCATTCAAAACATCCATAGAGTGAACTGTATACAACATAATCTTTTAATATTTATCTAAAATTTATATCTTATATGGAAACAATTACTGTTTGTCACAAATATAGAATTCTAGACATTTACAACTATTAACTGGTGACCCAGACATTGTGGGTATAGTTTATTCCCTAACGTTCAGTTGATAAAAGTTTCAATTGAACTTAACAAGTAGTAATTATTCTCTTAATAATATGTTTTATTTAAAACATGTTGTTTGTCTGCTCATGTGTTTATTCGAAATTCGGGTTTGTAACGTCTAATCGTCCAACCAAATCAATTAATGCTTTATCTACAATAACAAGCCGAAAAGAGAGAGACTTATGTCAAGTGCGTCGCAAAACGTGTGCCAGCGTGTTGTTTAAGAAATAATTCATGGGCGCCGGTGGTTTGTTGGAGATTTACATATATTTTACCCAGAGCGTAGCGTAGCAGAGCGAGGGGTAAAATAAACGAAAATAATGGACACCCATATGTAAATCGACTACAAACCACCGGCGAACATGAATTATTTCGATTCTAATATGACATTTAATTATCTTGGCGGACCTATAGTGTACACGGCAAGGACAGCCATTGCATACGATTTACTGACGTTTTTGTGCACAAAACATATTATGACGTCATCTGTTTCAGCATAAAAACTGTTGTGAAGTCGCTCATATGTTATTGGAGATTTTCATATGGCTGGTCGTCATGGTTTCCATTGTTCCCATATTAGAATAATGAGTCAGACACATGTTAGACGTCTGTTTCATATATCAAAGCGCCGGTATGACGTTTTATATATTTCGGTTTTCGGGCCAGCACCGATGTCCTGGATACTGAGTTGGTGAATATCCTCGTGGACTTACAGTCCACCAGCGGAGGCATCGGTCCAGTGGGAATAAATAACAAAATACCGAAGTTACTCTGAATTTAGTTTCTGCATATGCACATTTTGGCAACTTATGTCTCTTCAGTGCAGATCCAATCAAAACACTTGGAAATCCACAACCAAAATTTGTAAAATCTGATAGAGATCAAATAACCAAAATGATCTATTATAAAAAGCCAAAATCAGTCAAAGACAGGGCTTTGCAAGAGGGAGATAATCCTTAGTCGTAAGCATAATTTCTTCCATTTAGATATTACAAGTTATATACGGATTTCCATCCTTCACTATGCTTCTGTCTTAACGTAAGTGGTGACGTAATTTCAATTGGCACAAGTTGAAAAGATGGTGTCATTGTTCAATCATTCATCGAAATTTTAACAATTTAAATTTTTATGTCTCATTAAATGAACTTAATAGAACATATAATTTTTCCACATTTTAATTAAATCGGAACACTCCAACCGTTCCAGCTGATTGTCAGTTTCTGTTGGCAATGGTTTTGCTATTGATAATTGTTTATTTCTAAATTAAATCAAACATCTAGAAGTCTGTCAGTTGTTTTACATGCTGATTATGGTTTGTTTGTTACTATATTCTCCCTTATCAGTTTCTGTACGACCCGTAATAGATTTCTTTGATCTTGTATAATTCTTGTAAAATCAACATTTCTATTCTTAATCAGTCATATATCTATTGGTAGATATTCCTTGCGTCTGAAACGTTATTTACCTCTCATTTCTATTGATCAAGATTATTTGACACAGTTTATACCCTGGAAATTATTGAGTTTTGTGCCTTACCGCAGTAAGACCCAATACGGTTGCGTAGTTCTGTGTTTTATCATTCCTTTTGAAGAAATATTTGACTAGGTACAATATGTTGACAAATTTATTGTTTCTAGATATTTGTTCGCCCATGTTGGTATAAAATTTTCATCTCAAAAGCTCCAAAAAAATTTAAAAAAAAATAAATAAAAAAATACCAAAACTGTATGCAAGATGATAGATGAAAAACTGTTCATGAATCAATTTTTCTGTGAACCGGCATTCGACCTTTTGAGAAACACCCTTCCACAAATTCTCGTGGCAGCTTATGCCAAAATGCCAAAATTGTTTGAACTTTTTGCTTTATTTTTTTTTCTTTTTAGCTGATTTTGGCTTTTTTGTTTTGATTTTATTGGTAATTTGTTCTCTATCAGCCTTTACTAATATTTCGGTATATGAATTTTCAAATATTTTCATTTAATATGCACTGAAGAGACATGAATTGTCGAAATGAGCATTTGCAGAATTCAGATTAACAGCAACTTTGGTATTTTGTTATTTATTACCACTGGGCTGATGTCTCTGCTGGTGGACTGTTAGTCCTCGAGTGTATTCACCAACCTAGTAGCCAGTACTTTGGTGCTTGCCCGAAAGCCGATTTTATCTAGAAACTTGCAATATCAAAATTTTGTTCTAAACTAAGGAGTATCTCCCTCTTGCATAGCTCTGTCACTAGCTGATTTTGGCTTTTTAATTAAGATTTTATTGGTAATTTGTTCTCTATCAGATTTTACAAATATTTCGGTATATGAATTTCCAAATATTTTGATTTAATCTGCACTGAAGAGACACAAGTTGTCGAAATGCGCATATGCAGCATGCAAATTAACGGTAACTTCGGTATTTTGTTATTTCTTCTATTTATATCTTTATTTTCGGGTTGTGGTGGACAAACTTAATTTACACAACCCTTAAAGGACTGTTACCGACAAATTTTGTCTGTCATAACGCTCATTTGGTTTTAATTGCCAAATTTTTGTTTCAACATTATTTCTGTTGGTATGGACAAAAAAGACTGTCAATTTTATGAAAGATTATTTGGGTCATATTACGTGGTGCAACATAAAAAAAAATCAACACAAATCGTGGCCACGAGAAACAAATCGTTCCCACGAATTTACAAATCGTGGCCACGAGAAACAAATCGTTGCCACGATTTGACATATCGTGGCCACGAATAAACAATTCGTTTCCACGATTTAACAAATCGTGGCAACGAAAAACAAATCGTTCCCACGATTTGACAAATCGTGGCCACGAGAAACAAATCGTTCCTACGAATTATCAAATCGTGGCCACGAGATACAAATCGTTTCAAAGAAATTGACAAATCGTGACCACGAGAAACAAATCGCTTCCACGATTTGACCAATCGTGGCCACGAATAAGCAAATAGTTGCCACGATTTAACAAATCATCGCCACAAGAAACTAATCGTTCCAACGATTTGACAAATCGTGGCCACGAAAAACAAATCGGTCCCACGATTTAACAAATCGTGCCAACGAGAAAAAAATCGCTCACACAATTTGACAAATCGTGGCCACGAGAGACAAATCGTTCCCGCGATTTGATAAATCAAGGACACGAATTAACATATCGTGGCCAAGAATTAACAAATCGTTCCCACGATTTCACAAATCGTTGCCACGAATAAACAAATCGTTCCCACGATTTGACAAATCGTGGCCACGAATAAACACGAGAAACAAATCGCTCCCACGATGTAACAAATCGTGGCCACGAGAGACAAATCGTGGCCACGAGAAAAAAAAAGTTCCCACGATTTGACAAATCGTGGCCACGAATAAACAAATCGTACCCACGATTTAACAAATCGTGGCCACGAGAAACAAATTATTCCCACGATTTGACAAATCGTGGCCATGAGAAACAAATCATTCTTACGATTTAACAAATTGTGGCCACGAGAAACAAATCGTTCCCATGATTTGACAAATCGTGGCCACGAGAGACAAATCGTTCCCACGATTTGATAAATCGTGGCCACGAATTAACAAATCGTTCCCACGTCAAATCGTTTCCACGAATAAAGAAATCGTTCCCAAGATTTGACAAATCGTGGCCACGAGAAACAAATCGTTCGAACGATTTAACAAATCGTGGCCACGAGAAACAAATCGTTCCCACGAATTAACAAATCGTGGCCACGAGAAACAAATCGTTCCCACGATTTGACAAATCGTTGCCACGAGAGACAAATCGTTCCTACGATTTGACAAATCATGGCCACGAATAAGCCATGAGAAACAAATCGTTCCCACGATTTGACAAATCGTGGCCATGAGAAACAAATCGTTTCCACTATTTAACAAATCGTGGTCACGAGAAACAAATCGTTCCCACGAATAGACAAATCGTGGCCACGAGAGACAAATCGTTCCCACGATTTGATAAATCGTGGCCACGAATTAAAAAATCGTTCCCACGATTTGACAAATCGTTGCCACTAATAAACAAATCGTACCCACGATTTGACAAATCGTGGCCACGAGAAACAAATCGTTCCCACGATTTGACAAATCGTGGCCACGAGAAACAAATCGTTCCCACGATGTAACAAATCGTGGCCACGAGAGACAAATCGGGGCCACGAGAAAAAAATAGTTCCCACGATTTGACAAATCGTGGCCACGAGAAACAAATCGTACCCACGATTTAACAAATCGTGGCCACGAGAAACAAATTATTCCCACGATTTGACAAATCGTGGCCATGAGAAACAAATCGTTCTTGGGTTAAAAAAATTGTGGCCACGAGAAACAAATCGTTCCCATGATTTGACAAATCGTGGCCACGAGAGACAAATCGTTCCCACGATTTGATAAATCGTGGCCACGAATTAACAAATCGTTCCCACGTCAAATCGTTTCCACGAATAAAGAAATCGTTCCCAAGATTTGACAAATCGTGGCCACGAGAAACAAATCGTTCCAACGATTTAACAAATCGTGGCCACGAGAAACAAATCGTTCCCACGAATTAACAAATCGTGGCCACGAGAAACAAATCGTTCCCACGATTTGACAAATCGTGGCCACGAGAGACAAATCGTTCCTACGATTTGACAAATCATGGCCACGAATAAGCCATAAGAAACAATTCGTTCCCACGATTTGACAAATCGTGGCCATGAGAAACAAATCGTTTCCACTATTTAACAAATCGTGGCCACGAGAAACAAATCGTTCCCACGAATTGACAAATCGTGGCCACGAGAGACAAATCGTTCCCACAATTTGATAAATCGTGGCCACGAATTAACAAATCGTTCCCACGATTTGACAAATCGTTGCCACTAATAAACAAATCGTACCCACGATTTGACAAATCGTGGCCATGAGAAACAAATCGTTCCCACGATTTGACAGATCATGGCCACGAATTAACAAATCGTTCCCACGAATTATCAAATCGTGGCCACGAATTATCAAATCCTTCCCAGGAATTAACAAATCTTCGCCACGAGAAACAAATCGTTTCCTCGATTTGACAAATCGTGGCCTCGAATTAACAAAAAAAAAAAACAGCAAAAATGTTTTGAAAAAGAATAATAATTTAGGAAAAAATTTCATAAATGATTAAATGATTAATGAAATGATTTAGAAATAAGAAATAAAAATTATAAACATAAAAATTAAATCAATAAAAGTGACAACAATAGTCCGAATCGATCAAAGGTAGAGACCAGTAAGGAAAATCCGTATAACATACGACAGAATTAGGGAAACACAACCCAACACAGAACATTTTTGGCAAGCCGTCATATTTCCGACTTGGAACGGGCATTTTATTAATAAAATGGTGGGTTAAACCAGGTTTAATGATGCATCAACCTCCCGCTTATATGGAGACTAACTATAGCTTCTGTGTGCCCAGATTCTGTTAAATGTCAAAGCCATAATATTGTCAAAACATTGATTTTTTTCACACACGTGAAATGTTTTTCGATGTACAAGCCTTGTCTCATACAGGTAAAATGTTTTTGTCGCTCGGTGCACAAATCTCACTTAAGTGGCATAAGAAGAAGACAAAACTTAAACAAAACCGTCTTCAATAAAATTGGAAATTGGAATTGAATATTTATCAATCGAATCTGGATATCTTCCAATAGATTTCTTGAGAAAAACTATTTATCTATTAAAGCATTTATCGAAGCCCTGATTCAAAAGCTTAGGAATTAAACATCTGTGTCGTTGCAAAATCTTGATAGTGACTACATGCTCTAGCGTAACGGATTAATTGAGAAATATATACTCCATACGCTGGGGAAGACGGAATATTACTGTCGAGGTGTGGAAAGTTTACAATATCAAAATTGAAATCGTCTCTTTTGTTATAAATTCGTGTGCTGATGTTGCCACTGTCGTCAAACTCCAGAAGTAAATCTAAAAACGAAACAGAATGGTCAGTGTCTATAGTCTCCTTTAGTTTAAGTTCTTGGGGATATATTAATGGAACATAGTCGGCAAATTTACTATTATTAAGCGACAAGACATCATCAATATATCTGTATGAGTAATTAAAGGATCTAGCCTCTTTAATTTTATTTTGTTTGACCAAATTTTGCAAAAATTCTGTTTCGTAAGTCAACAAAAGCAGGTCGGCTAAGAGAGGAGTACAATTCATACCCACTGGAATGCCGACTGTCTGTTAGAATATCTTGCCTCCGAACTGGACAAATGTGTTGTCTATGAGAAATCCCAGCATGCTGATCACCTGTTCTTCAGTGTAGTGTCGTGTGTTACCTTTTGGTACTTTGTTAGTTGTCCTGTTTTGTAAGTAAATGTGTTCTTAATAAGATCAATCAAACAACTTTTCAATTTTGAATGGAAAGAGTAGCATAGGGTGTAGAAAAATCGAATGTTTTCAACGAGTGGATCTTTGAAAGTGACCGGGTTTTCAAGTTGTTCAGAAGATCTTTTGAATTTTTGAGTATCCACATATGATTGATGCTACTACGTGAATAAACAGTATCACAGTATTTTTGCGGACCGTCTTTCACAGCAGTCAAAATCTTAGTTAGGATAATAAACAGTTCTTTAGTAGAACAATTAACAGAGCCGCAATGTACCGTTGTTTGTACGGGCACTTATGAAGTTTGGGTGTCCAGTACAAACTAAGCAAATGCAAATCATTAGATCATGTGTAGATTTGTCGTTGGTAGAAATGTTGAAAGACTCCATAAACGATTTATGAATTGCCAGGATTTCATCTTTATCTATAGAATTATTTTTGTATGTGGGGTTGCCTGAACGCCAAGTTCTTGTTTTAGGCAACCATACACACAAAAACAACATTGTTTGCGGCTTTGTCTATTGGAACGACAACATACTTTTCGTGAAGGGATAAAAGACAAGATATAGAGTCACAGTCTTTGAAGATAAATTTGGGTGTATTCTGTACGCAGTTTTTCAATTTATGATCTTTTGGCCTTTTGAAATAATTTTCCTGAGACCATCGGGGTCAATGATATTCAGATAACCTGTGTAATAACGTGGCCAGATGGTTGGTATATAAAAGGTGAACTAGAATGTAAAAGCTGGATTTCTTGATTTAACTGAATAACAACCAAGTCATCTTAGGTTCTAGGGTACTTTAATATCAAGCAATTACATAAAGTATAAACTGTGTAAACTCAGTTCCACTAATTGGGTCACTGTTTATACAGAACCCTAGAACATAAGATGACCTGGTTGTTATTCAGTTAAATCAAGTGTGATTTGTGCACCGAGCGACAAAACATTTGACCTGTATGAGACAAGGATTGTACATCGAACGGCAAAAACATTTCACCTGTGTGAAAAAAAATTTTTGACAATATTATGGCTTTGACATTTAACACAATCTAGGCACACAGAAGCTATAGTTAGTCGCCATATAAGCGGGAGGTTGGTGCATCATTAAATT
The DNA here is from genome assembly GCA_002080025.1 of Modiolus philippinarum. NCBI lineage: Eukaryota > Metazoa > Mollusca > Bivalvia > Mytilida > Modiolidae > Modiolus > Modiolus philippinarum. The sequence continues at coordinate 58,843 of MJUU01005735.1, forward strand.
TGGTTTAACCCGTCATTTTATTTATAAAATGCCCGTTCCAAGTCGGAAATATGACAGCTTGCCAAAAATGTTCTGTGTTGTCTTGTGTTTCCCTAATTCTGTCGTATGTTATACGGATTTTCCTTACTGGTCTCTCCCTTTGAGCGATTCGGACTTTTGTTGTCACTTTTAATGATTTGATTTTTGTGTTTATAATTTTTATTACTTATTTCTAAATTATTTAATTAATCATTTAATCATTTTTTTGATATTTTTTTTCTAAATCGTTATTTTTTTTAAAACATTTTTGCTGTTTTTTTTTGTTAATACCTGGCCACGATTTATCAAATCTTGGGAACGATTTGTTTCTCGTGGCCAAGATTTGTTAATTCGTGGGAACGATTTGATAATTCTTGGGAACGATTTGTTAATTCGTGGCCACAATTTGTGAAATCGTTGGAATGATTTGTGAAATCGTGGGAACGATTTGTGAAGTCGTGGGAACGATTTGTTTCTCGTGGCCACGATTTGTTAAATCGTGGGAAAGATTTGTTTATCGTTGCCACGATTTGTCAAATCGTGGGACCGGTTTGTTTCTCGTGGCCACGATTTGTTAAATCGTGGGAACGATTTGTTTATTCGTGGCCACGATTTGTCAAATCGTCGGAACGATTTGTTTATTCGTGGCCACGATTTGTCAAATCGTGGGAAAGATTTGTTAATTCGTGGCCACGATTTATGAAATCGTGGGAACAATTTGTTTCTCGTGGCCACGATTTGTCAAATCGTGGGAACGATTTGTTTCTCGTTGCCACGAATTGTTTCTCGTGGCCACGATTTGTTTTTCGTGGCCATGATTTGTCAAATCGTGGGAACGATTTGTTAAATCGTGGCCGCGATTTGTTAAATCAGGGGAACGATTTGTTTATTCGCGGCCACGATTTGTCAAATCGTGGGAACGATTTGTTTCTCGTGGCCACGATTTTTGTTGAATATTTTTATGTGGAACCACATCATGTGACCCAAATAAGCTTTCATATAAATCGTTGAAAAGATTAACAAGTCATTTTTTAAATGCAGAAACAATCGTTTGCGTTGTCGCAGGTACAAGTTGACTGTTACAACCCTGCAAAAGATTGTGTCAGTTAAGAATTGTTTGTAGCAGTCAATATGTATTTTTAATGGCTAAAAAGTGTTTAACACAACCCACATAAGCGTTGTAAGAAACAAATTTTAACGTTGACAGAAAAAAAAATTGACTGAAACAACATGTGCAGTCATTTTCAGTCATTTTGACAGTCATTGTCAATCATATTTTGTTTATCACAAATATAAAAGGACTGTCACTGGTCTTTACAGTCATTTCTGTCAGTAGTGGGGCTACAATTAGGTAAACGAACAAATCTTATAACAGGAATTCTAAAAAGAAAAAAAAATGAAATTGAAAGCAGTAATTAGCAGCACATGAGATATATATTCTTGAAGTACCGTATCTAGCAATAGTGTTTTCAGAAGTATTTAAGATTAAAATGAAATATTTAGGATATTTAATCATAACACCAATGTGCACCACAAACGATTGTGTCAATTTCGGAACATCCGCCATACTTAAGAGCGACTGTTGTATATCTTTTCGGCTAATTTGTTGCAACTACTGCCGAGATTTTTTATGTGTACATGTATTTATACGCAGATTTCTGTCGGAATTAACAAAAATGTAAAATGGAAGTTTTGCAAACATTTTTAAATTAATTTCGGCAGACGATTTTGGTATTTTAGAGGGACTTGCATCCGTTTTTAAACATGGAAAAAACTTTTGTTTAATCGTCATCAAGTAATACTATGAACTATTTTTAATTTATGTTTTATTACAATTTTATCCCTTAATGCAGAACTTGACATTTCTTGAACATCCATATATTTTGAACAAGAACAAAATATGAATGGAGAAACTACTGTCAGGGTAAACATTAACACTACACAGTAAATTGTAAAAAAAGAATCTGAAATATCAGTAAGTACTTAAACAAATAAATATAAGAATAGGGAGTGGGACCAAATATTTTCGAATTCTGGTCTTTCTTAAAGGTTATGGAAGAATAATAGGATCTTGCATAAGATCAGATTAAATACCGGGATATATTTAATAAGTGTAAAAAATGTCGTATTTTCTCGAGTTGAGGGTAACAAAACGAGAGGAAAGACGTAGAATTTCTTACACGAGTGTATAATATCCTGATCTTTGATTTTGATCGAATGCAAAGTCCCAAATCTACCGTAAAATACGCCAAGAATCATCTGGAAACCTTTACTGTGCGAGTAACGTTGTCGCCATTTGAGTTAAACTTACACTGTTACGTCATGTGTTTCATGGCGTTTAGTCATGGTTAGCCATATCCCTTCATTGTTAAATTTACGATTGTTGTATCGCAACAATGAACACTAATGATTGGTCATTTACCCATGGAAGACGAGGTCGCGTGAATCGATCACACATGGGTCGTCTCCCAATGTAAACCAAAATTTACGGAAGAAAGAAGTCACCTAGCGAAGCAATTCTCACAAGAACTCTTACTATTAAAATTAGTCGCAACTCTTCGGCATTTCACGATGGATTTAATCTTCAGATGTTTTTGAAAATGTCTGGAATCCCTCTGAAAAATCGTTGGAATTACTTTTTCTCTAATTTCTAGCAAATTTGACCAACGCCTGACCGGTGTGATAAAAATATTTCTCGTCTCTAGTGAGAGAACAACTCGCGTGAAATTTCCCGCTAAATCTATTCGGAACATAATCCTCGGTGTTTTTCGTCCAGTCGTTACAGAAACAATTTCCACAACTTAAACACGTTAATTATGAAATTTCTCACATCTCGTTAAATAAATTTTCAAATGTTTAAAAGCTCGGCAAGCCTCGCTTTCAAACATTTGCCAAATTCATTTAACTCGATGTGAGAAATTTCATAATCATCTAGTTCTCGTTGTGGAAACTATATTACCACAAAATGTATCATATTCGCGTAGACAGAAGAGTATTCGAATTGGATCTGAATGTATTCTTTATATATAGATTGTATAGCTTAAATATTGTTGAACAAGCGTACAACAACTTTCAATCAATCAATCAATCTATCAATCAATTATTGGGATTGATTATTACTTTCATAATGGCAAAGTATCCATACAAAATAATGAAATCTGTATTTCCTAGACAATTGACAATTATAGTGTTTACAAGCAAATCTTAAGATAAATAAAACTAGTTTACTCAACTCGCTCTCGGATCTAGAGAAGGTTTAGGTGATATGGGTCTGGAATATTTTTCTATTTGATGCAAAATTTAGACAAATCGATAAAAATGGCAAAAATTGTGCTGAGACCCTATTGGACTTTTAGGCTGGATTCGATCCATTTGAAAAGTGTAATCTACAAAATTGTTTTATTATTTCTTACTTCTGAAAAACCTAGAGCCAATGAGACAATGTACTTTGAACAATCTTGAGTAAGTTGAAATTGGTGCAATTATAATAATGATTGCAGTTCTCGTAAAATTTGTGTAGTGTTGCATGAACGTTTTGTTAGTTCTGTTGGAGGAATTTACTGGTCAATCTGAAAATGAATGGGATTTCAAATCTAATTGATATTGTTAGAAAACTGAAAAGTAGTAATTAAAGCAATAACAATTGACAGGTTGATGATTTCGTTTTTGGGATATGAGATTAAAAATTTGTGGAATAGCGAACTCCTCATTTTTTAAAAATTTATTTGTACACGGTAAAAATGTGGAAATGTAAATAATATGTAGAAACAAAAAAAATAAAGAAAAGAAACAGCTAAATCGACACAAGAGAAGGCGCCTTTTCGCATTTTATGTTTTACGTTTTGCGTTGTCACCTTTTGGAAAGTGACAGGAGAAAAAAAATCCACCAAAACAAGAGATATAGAAATAGATGTAGTTAATAGACTTAAACTTATTATGACTTTTAGTAGTTAGAACATTTTAGACAAATATTCTTTGACCTCAATATGGCCACATTAAATCCATTGGATTGCGTAAAATTTTCCCTAATGAATTTAAATATTGATACATATGTTAATTTATCGCTTGACATTAGCTGCGGTGAATAAAAACGGCACCAAAAAATGCTTCAAAAAATTAATGAAGTCTACCTTGAATCAATTATCATTAAATCAACTGTGTACAATATAACTAATATATAATTTTTCATTTATCTAAAATCAACTTATAAGATAGAAACAATTAGCAGTATAAACATAGTAACAAATATATAGAATACTTGACATATATCCCTTGTGACCTAGACATTTTGGAAATTAAATTTTCCCTAGGCGCCCAGAAACAAAACATTTTCCAATTAAACCAAACAGTAACTTAATTGTCTTCTTTATACACATACAAAAACTACTGCATTTGCATAAAAACAGTAAATACACGTGTTTCAAGAAGTAACCTCTCATCAGCAGCATTAAAATCAAATAATATGGAAAGCCATAATCCAAAGTAGTCATAAAAGAAGTACTCATTTCCAAAACTATCGAAATAGGAAGCCAAATTCAGTACCGAGGACATCTACCGAGTGCCACACACGGAATGAAGCCGGAGTATTTTAAGGGGTTAGAATTTTGATAAAAACTAAATTTCTATAAAACGCAAGGTAAATTTTCATGTCAGACAAGACTGACTATTGGGCTTGTGAATACCCTCGGGGACCTCTGGTCCACCAGCAGTGCACATCGGCCCAATGGTTCAAATACAAAAACTACCGCAGTTGCATAAAAACAGTAAATTTCGATATGCTGTACACGTGTTTCAAGGAGTAACCATTAAAATCAAATAATATGGAAAGCCATAATCCAAAGTAGTGTTATAATATATTTTATTAAATAGTCTCTTTGTCTGTCCATGTTTCTGTGCTAAGTCTTATCTTCCAATCAAATCCATATCTGCTTTATTTATTTAAGGAGCATGCAAAAAACACTTAACAATATATGTTTGACGTCCGCTTCATATAATCGGACGTCATCAACGTCAGATCGTGATGTTTTAACGTATTTTAAAACCGAGAAGAACATACCATGTTTAGGTGCATCTATAATAACAACTAACAAAATACCGAAGTAACTGAATTAATTTTCTGCATATGCCCATTTCGACACCTTATGTCTCATCAGTGCAGATCAATCCAAAACATTTGGAAGTCCATTAACCGAAAAACGTGTTAAAGCTGATAGAGAACAAATAACCAAAAGGATCTAAACAGCAAAGTCAAAATTCAGCTAAGGACAGAGGTATGCACGAGGGAGATGCTCCTTAGTTTTAAACAAAATTTTGTTAAATTTAGATATTGCAAAAAAAAAAATCGGTTTTCGGGTCAGTACCGAAGCACTGACTACTGGGTTGTTAAATACCTTCGGGGACTAACAGTCCACCGGCAGAGGCATCGGCCCAGTGGTAATAAATAACAAAATACCAAAG
>MJUU01005736.1:8813-28235 GCA_002080025.1 Modiolus philippinarum
AATCCGTTGAACAAACTTATTCATAAAGGATATAAATACAGCATTGTTGTTAAATCTTTACTTCTGGTTTTTGTTGGCAAAAATATTTATCATCTCCAAAATGCTTTACACCATAACTCAATTTAAACAATTTTTCATATTGGCAGTATTTGGCATTGCACAATATCATGTTCTTCTTTCATAATTGATGATGTTGTTATACCAAATCTATTTAGAAGTTTCATATGTAAGAAGGCTTGATATCATAGTCAGCAGAAATTATGTCCTTAGCTAGCTGTTAGTAACTGCGAGCATTTATCCGGACAGTACCTGTGTGCATTGTCTTCATGTTTTATGTACTTGATTCTTGATAAGTTGGACTTTTTTCTAGTTTGATTTTTACTGTGAGTCTTTTTGTGTATTTATTTTTAGCCATTCACCACACATAGGGGGAGGGTTTGAATCCAAGAAAACGAGTTTAACCCCACCGCAATTTTTCCGCCTGTCCCAAGTCAGGAATATGTTGGTCATTGGCTTGTCCTTGTCTTCTTATAAAATTTTAGTTTCTTGATATTTGGGTTATTGGATGTGGTTTGTTTCCATTGATTTATTCACTTTTTTACCTTTTTGGGGCCATTAAGGGGTTACTATATGGTGTGAGGTTCCTCACTGTGTTGAAGACCATATGGTGACCCCTAGATGTTTTGTTTTTTGTCGTTTTAACCTGGATATGGGATGTTGTCTCCTTGACATTTACCCCATTTCCTTTATATCCAAGTTTCATTCCATTTGGATGTAAACTTTTTGAGTAACTGTAATAGCCAAGTTCAACTTCTTTGCAACTTAGCTAAAAAGAATTTTAATATCTCTAGAGAATTAATACCATTAAAAGGACAAATATGTAGCACAATAATCATCGATGAAGACAAGACTAAGACTTAACAGTGTGATATACATGTAAAATACAACACGGAAAACCATCCGTCCTCAGGTGCTCCGGAAGGATGAACATGGTCTGCTTCAATAATAATAATAATCCAGTAATAACTCGGGATCTAATGAAAGATGCCCATCTTCATACATATTATAGACTCACTGTAACAATCCGTCAAATCGTAATAAAAACTGTTTGAGTGACAATGGTAACAGTGATTGAACATCACTATGTCTACGTAGCTTTTGAGACAGTAATCACATGCACGACTGTAGCGAATGAGCCGTGAAATGTATACTGGGGACGTTGGAAAATTACTATTAACAATGGAAAATTAAGGTTAAGGTCCAGGTAGGATGTCGATGTTCATGTATGAATGGTATCCTTAAATCGAAGATGTTAAAAAAACAAACATCATCTATGTAACGGAAACTGATATTAAAAAATCTAGCTAGAATATCCACTTTCTTGTTCTGAACTAGCCATTGTATAAACCTGCTTTATAACAAAAACAACAAATCGCCCAGAAGTGGCGCACAATAAGTCCCCATTGGTATCTCGATTGTCTGTTGGAAAGCTTGTCCTCCGAATCCGACAAATATTTTGTCAATTAATAATCTCTGGTGCATGGCAATTAGATCCTCCATACTCGATATACTTTTTGTGGGAATTATATACGTTTTTTTTATCCAACACCAGATAAGAGTATCCTTTTTCACCTTTTTGGTGCAGGAAGACTGGTGAATGAGATCTCGAAGTACTGATTTTCATTTGCTATATAGTAGAGCGGTATAAAGTTGAAAAGTCTATGGTTTAATACTGTTTCAGAAATTATCTTTAGACCCCGATTGTGGATTATATTTTTATATATCTTGAGGTGCGTAATGAAGTAGGTTTTTGTAGTGCATTTGGGACACAAAGCCATATACATTTCCTTGCCCGGACATTTGTGGAATTTGGTTATCCAACAAATGAAGGATTGCTCATTTTGTTCCGACAAAAAACATAGCCACCAGCGAGGAACTTTGTTTAACACGTTCATAAGATAAATGGGGTCCAAAAGGGGCGAATCTCGAAAATTTTCCATTTCCTTTTTTTTTATTTTTATCTTATTTTGATGCAGTTTTCTCAATTGATTCCTTATGAAAAATTTACACAGCGCTAAACTATAAGACTAATAGATTTTTGATAACTCGTTTCCTTTTCGAGTTATGGCCGCCAAACGGGGTCAAAATTGCACATTTGCAGATTACATATTTTACATATTTTTTCATCAGATTTANGGTGGTCCGTAGGTGATCGGCTACAAGGCTAAATTCCCCGCCCTTGACGATTCCAGTGGCAGTCAGAATTTTCCGTCCCATGGCCATTTCCATACCCCAAAGTGATTATTTATCAACAACCTTGTTCTCGTCTTGATATAGCTGAAATATTGCCGAGTAGACGTTAAACAATATTCAATCAATTAATCAATCATCAGATTTAGATGGGAGTTTTTCTTCAGATTCCTTTTGATCTAGGAGAATGTCAACGAATTTGGCATAGCTCTTACCGTTTTTGAGAAATAAGGGATCAAATGGGGAAAACGCAATTTTCGAAATATGTGAAATCTTTATTTTTTTTCGCCAGATTTCGATGGGACTTTTTTTGTGGATTCCGCTTTCGACACTATGCAACCAGACGAGTCTCGCGTAGCTCTTACCGTTTCCGAGCTATAAGGGGTAAAAGATGTCAAAATTAATTTTTCAAAACATGTACAATCTTTATTTCTTATCCGATTTCAGTTGGGATTTTTTTTCGTTGGATTTTCAATTCAATTTAAAAAAAAAATTATTGTCATAAACAAATGAATTGGATTACAGGCATTGCCTATGCAAATCCTCTCCTTCATACAATATAGAGCATAGATATAAACATACATAATTTACATAATAATACATATATAATATCATACATAAGTAAACTGATTTTATCAATATTCTGTATATATAAAAATAAAATTGCAAGATTGATTTATAATATTTGTGGTTTGTTTATGACACAATAAGTATGATATAGTTATTCAGATTAAAACATTTTGATCAAGTTTGTAAAATGATTTTTAGAAAATAGGAAATTTTACTAAATTGGTCCATTAAAAACACATTAAGCTTCCAATAATCAAATAGTATTTATTTTTTGAATTTTAAAGAATTATTGTGAAAATCATATCTTTAACATGTAAAATATTAATTTACATTTACTTCTCATTTCATGTGTTTCTTTCTTTCTTTTATCTTTTTTTTGCTACATTTCAAGTGTTCTGTTCCGAAAAAAAGATTTATGCATAAACTTGGACGGAGTTCGAGGTACCCGTATGGACTAACATTATATGTAGATATATATTCCTATTAACTCGGAAATACACAGTTCATAACTTTTCATATCAAATGGAATTATTTTGTAAAGTTCTAAAGTAATGAAAATAAAATACTTTTGAAAATACCGTCCATCAAACAAAGAATCATATTTTGATAGGAAAATTGTGAGTTTTAAATTTTTATCATTTATATTGGCTTCCGAACTAGAAGAGGAAATTTCTTAATAAATACAATTTTATTTTTCAAAGTTAGAATATAAATAAGGGTGTATGCATCACTGTAAATTACATAACACATTAACCCAATTACAATCCAAATATACATGTACTTAATTAGCCCGATGACGCAGTTACCTGTATGGACTTAGAAAATTTTGGCTCTGGTTTTTGGGAATGCACAAATCCACACTTTTAACATAAAATGGGACTATTTTGGAAAACAAACTGAAAATAGAAAATTAGATAGAATAACAAATAAAACTGTAGACAACACAGTAGTATGAACGCCGGAATTCACATTAAAAGAAATAAAAAGAAATTAAGATGTAAAACCGGACAAAATGCCATTTTTCATATTTCGGCTTCATATCTTTTGAGAACCAAAGGTTCAAATTTAAAATTAAAAAGGAAATATCTAAACATTAACCAATTTTCAATCTGAAAACACTAAACAGAAATAAAATGATGGAACTTTTTGCTTATATGAACGCGAATATTATGACAAAAAATGCACCAAAATGCATTTTCCCCATTACTCTCCATAGTAATTCCAGACTGATTAAACAGTGATATTTTCGCGCATGCGCAGTTGCCAGTGAGGAGAGTTATTCAGATTAAAACATTTTGATCAAGTTTGTAAAATGATTTTTAGAAAATAGGAAATTTTACTAAATTGGTCCATTAAAAACACATTAAGCTTCCAATAATCAAATAGCATTTATTTTTTGAATTTTAAAGAATTATTGTGAAAATCATATCTTTAACATGTAAAATATTAATTTACATTTACTTCTCATTTCATGTGTTTCTTTCTTTCTTTTATCTTTTTTTTTGCTACATTTCAAGTGTTCTGTTCCGAAAAAAAANATCTGTGGTAGACGTGCATTAATATGCCTTTATTTATTATTTTTATTATAATTATTAATTGTTATTTATTGCTTATACCGTTTTCTGTAATATTGTACTTGTATACCAATCATAAATGTTTGATGTATCATGCCCTCCTGGGGCCCTAATTTGGTAATAAAATATTCTGATTCTGATTCTGATTCTGTACAAGCTATGACTTTAAAGTACCACTTACTTACTTACTGGACGTTTAATTCATTGAAAGGGGGGGGGGTATGGAAATCTTTCAGACTTTTGTCTATTTCTTGCAGGATCTTAGCAAAGTCTGTTTTTATATAGTAGTCTTACCATGCTAACTTTAATTAAACTTTAATTATTTATTTATTTATTATTCAAGGACGTCCGAGACCAGGAAGTTAATTTTGTTTCTCACAGAACACTCGGATGAAAATAATTGAGAATGTTAACAGTGAAAATGAATCTATGGAATTAATAAAATGTATATTAAAGAATGTATCAAGTGTACCTCTTCACATTTTTAAAGCTTTTAGTAGCTAGTAGTCAAGGAATCGTTTTCTTAGCGAATGAAATTGCATATAGTAACAGGTTAAGACGGATGTTCTTCACTGGGCACAATAAATTATTACATACGGATCGGACTTCTATCATAAGATAGTTCATTACCTGTTAACAGATAAACAAGTTCATTACCAGTTATGATAAGCAATTTCATTACCTATTACCTCCAGGAAAGAATGTTTTATCTCTTTATTGCATAGAGACCTATGTTAATTTTTTTCCATATTTAATTATCAGGAGTTAATGATATTTTATCTGCGCCAAAACCACAAAAATACAGATAAGATAGCATTACCTGAGATAATGCTATTTTATCTCATTTTTGTGGCTTTGGCGTGCCATACATATATAATATCATACATAAGTAAACTGATTTTATCAATATTCTGTATATATAAAAATTGCAAGATTGATTTATAATATATTTGTGGTTTGTTTATGACACAATAAGTATGATATAGTTATTCAGATTAAAACATTTTGATCAAGTTTGTAAAATGATTTTTAGAAAATAGGAAATTTTACTAAATTGGTCCATTAAAAACACATTAAGCTTCCAATAATCAAATAGTATTTATTTTTTAAATTTTAAAGAATTATTGTGAAAATCATATCTTTTTAACATGTAAAATATTAATTTACATTTACTTCTCATTTCATGTGCTTCTTTCTTTCTTTTATTTTTTTTTTTTGCTACATTTCAAGTGTTCTGTTCCGAAAAAAAGATTTATGCATAAACTTGGACGGAGCTCGAGGTACCCGTATGGACTAACATTATATATAGGTAGATTTATATATTCCTATTAACTCGGAAATACACAGTTCATAACTTTTCATATCAAATGGAATTATTTTGTAAAGTTCTAAAGTAATGAAAATAAAATACTTTTGAAAATACCGTCCATCAAACAAAGAATCATATTTTGATAGGAAAATTGTGAGTTTTAAATTTTTATCATTTATATTGGCTTCCGAACTAGAAGAGGAAATTTCTTAATAAATATAATTTTATTTTTCAAAGTTACAATTGCTAGAATATAAATAAGGGTGTATGCATCCCTGTAAATTACATAACACATTAACCCAATTACAATCCAAATATACATGTACTTAATTAGCCCGATGACGCAGTTACCTGTATGGACTTAGAAAATTTTGGCTCTGGTTTTTGGGAATGCACAAATCCACACTTTTAACATAAAATGGAACTATTTTGGAAAACAAACTGAAAATTGAAAATTAGATAGAATAACAAATAAAACTGTAGACAACACAGTAGTATGAACGCCGGAATTCACATTAAAAGAAATAAAAAGAAATTAAGATGTAAAACCGGACAAAATGCCATTTTTCATATTTCGGCTTCATATCTTTTGAGAACCAAAGGTTCAAATTTAAAATTAAAAAGGAAATATCTAAACATTAACCAATTTTCAATCTGAAAACACTAAACAGAAATAAAATTATGGAACTTTTTGCTTATATGAACGCGAATATTAGCATTAAAACAGAAATATCCAAAAAATGCACCAAAATGCATTTTCCCCATTACTCTCCATAGTAATTCCAGACTGATTAAACATTGATATTTTCGCGCATGCGCAGTTGCCAGTGAGGAGAATTTCTGCCCATGAAGTATGATATAGTTATTCAGATTAAAACATTTTGATCAAGTTTGTAAAATTATTTTTAGAAAATAGGAAATTTTACTTAATTGGTCCATTAAAAACACACCAAGCTTCCAATAATCAAATAGTATTTATTTTTTAAATTAGAAAAACAAGGAGGGGGCTACTTAAGACCATATCATGTAAATGGCGAATAAAAGGATATGGAGTAAATGCACATGAGACAAAGTCTCTACAAATACATGGTAAAAAACAAGCAAAGGAACAACGCTTTTATTGTTGTTCTTCATCTTGAAGTCACCATGAGGCCTTCAACAATGAGCTTTGCTCATACCTCATAGTAAGTTCAAGACGGCCCCTAGCACCGGTTTAAGCGGAACTCTTTGCTAACTGTCGAGCAACGCTACATCCATGTCTTTCTTGGTCATGGGTGTGGGATTGTCAACAAACATCAATTAAACTGGCAAAGTGCTCTTACAATCACTGTCATCCTTTGCCCGACAAAAGCACTAGTGTCTTAAGCTAGTGGACAACTACAACATATAGACANACACAGGGCACTCATCAAGTCGAATGTAAGAAAACTTGGCGTTATAAAATAGTGAGATGTGGGCACTTAAAACAGGTGGTCTGGATTACATTTCGAAAATTACAAAAATAATTGCCAAAATTTGAAAGTATCAATAGTATATCCATATGAGAAATTCTCTCACTCACAAGTACACCATAACTGAAAAATATAGAGAGCATACTAGTAGATATCAAATGGTGGACTGCCTTAAATATTTCAATATTATCCCCAATGGTTAAATCTGAAGACCCGTTTAGTAAAGTATCTGTATTTATAAAGGCTTGAAATTTACTAATTGAATGAAAAAGATGTGTTCGCTGTAAAATAAAACGAGGACAGGCATAAAAATAGTGATAATTGTCCTCAGTTTAATCCCCACAAGCACACTGTGAGCTATCAGACACAAGTGAAGGTTTAAGTTGCTAACTTCATTTCGAAGCTGACAGTGATAAATATTTTGGGGACGAGAACCNGCCTTAAATATTTCAATATTCTCCTCAATGGTTAAATCTGAAGACCCGTTTAGTAAAGTATCTGTATTTATAAAGGCTTGAAATTTACTAATTGAATGAAAAAGATGTGTTCGCTGTAAAATAAAACGAGGACAGACATAAAAATAGTGATAATTGTCCTCAGTTTCATCCCCACAAGCACACTGTGAGCTATCAGACACAAGTGAAGGTTTAAGTTACTAACTTCATTTCGAAGCTGACAGTGATAAATATTTTGGGGACGAGAACCAAAAGAAAAATAGCTAGGAACTTTGTCGATACCTTCATTAAGTTTATTCTTAAATTGAGATAGTGACTGAATATTCCTGATACTATCGTCTAGTTTATTCCATGAGTCTAAGACTGTAGGATTCCTCTTTGCTGTAAGTTCTCAGTGGTATGCAACCAGATTTGGTGTAGCTCGTAAGGTTTCCGACGACTGTCAGATGGGCCAACATTACAATTTTCCAAAATATATAAAACAATTATTTTTCATTGGATTTCGATGGGATTTTTTTTAATTCCTCTTATTGCAAGTTTTTGACAGTGTGTTAATAGATTTGATGTAGCTCAACTCGCATCTCGACTTTTATAACTCGCATCTCGACTTTTTCAACTCGCATCTCGATTTTTTTAACTCGCATCTCGACCTTTGCAACTCGCATCTCGACTTTTGTAACTCGCATCTCGACTTTTGTAACTCGCATCTCGACTTTTGTAACTCGCATCTCGACTTTTGTAACTCGCATCTCGACCTTTTCATCTCGCATTTTGACTTTTGTTATCTTGCATCTCGACTTTTTCAACTCGCATCTCGCAACTCTATTTCTATTTGTCAAAAAAGTTTATCCTTAAAGTAGTTTATTTGCTACTGTACCTCTATCCACAATGTTTTTTGTTCATTGTCTTTATATTTATCTTTGTATTTGTATTAGTTATATATTCACATGTATGTATGTTTGTATTTCCTTGTATGCTCATGTTGCACACCGTGCCTGGGTTCAATAAAGTATTCGTATTCGCAACTCGACAATAAGAAACTCTCTACTAATAATTACTCTGTTTAACAAAATAAAAAAAAGGCGTTTATAAAAACACTAAAAGGTTATTGGTCCTTGTCGATCATTGGGTAACAGTGCAAGACTAATAATTATCTCTTTGTCTTGACTGAAAGAAATGACATTGATAATAGTAAAAAAACATGACATATAATTTGATGTTTAAACACATATCTGTTCAGCTGCAAAAGGGGAAAAAGTCCTGTTCTCGGAAGACCTTTGGTGACATCACCGAAGGTAAGCCTGTTTGAGGTTGAATGATAAAATCTCCAATTGTAGAATTTTTTCTTTGTCTCTTTATATTATTTTTCCGTGCTTCAGTATCATACTTAAAAACATGATACGAGTATGCTGTTTTACCAGAGACATTTAAATGTTTAAATGTCTCTGGTATTACCATTTGTTCCTTATATTTGATTAAAAAGATTTTTTATGTAAAAGATCCGAATTTTTTATAAAGGACAAAATCTATTTTCTACTATAAAGAAATCGACTTTCTAATACTTTTTGATATAAAAAATTCGAATTTCTGATATCAGAAAATCACTTCTATTCTTAATTTGAAATCAGAAATTCGATTTTTTTGATACAATTAAAACAATATTTTATGATATCAAGAATTCATTTTGTATATAAAAATTGAATTTTTGATATAAAAAATCAAAACTATTTTCTTATATCAGAAATTCGTTTTTTTATATCGAAAAATATTATTTGATAACAAAGAAATCGAATTTCTGATATTATACAATTATAGTCTGTGTATGAGGCCGATACGATGTTATATCGACCTGGGAAAAGCATATCGACCGACGATGAAATCCGAGGGCGATATGCTTTTCCAGGTCGATATAACATCGTATCGACCTCATCCACAGACTACAATTGTTATATTATTAATTTACATGAACACTGAAAAGGACATTTTTTTTCTTTATCTAAATTATCAAATTCAACTATAGTTGAAATATTTAAAAAATTAATACATTAAAAAGTTAATTACCACTATAATATAATTACAGTGTGTGTGTACATGTAATTGATTCTTGAAAAATACATGAAATAAATCAAACAAAATTATAAACATTCAAAGGAGCTTGCGATATGCATTTCTATTTTTAGTAACATGCGAGATAACTTTATGATGTACTGTTTTCTAGTCAATCTCTAAAAATACAGTGGGTCATGTGATCAGTTCTCCACTAATCAAATTTCCCAAACAATATTAAATTATAATATTAAAAATTATTGTTTGATATCAGAAAATCATATTTTTTTATATCAGAACATATTTTTGCTAAAAAAATCCGAATATCTGATATGAAATATCAAGGACGTATACGTCCTTGGAAATATGCATTTTGTGATATAAAAACAGAAAAATAGTTTTGAGTGATATAAAAAAAAAACGTTTATTTTTTTTCATATGAAAAAATGAATTTTTTTATATCAAAAAATATTTTTTGATTAAAAAATGTAATTTCTGATATAAAAAAAAATGCTATTTATTCCGGATTATTTTTTATATTTTGATATAAAAAAATCGGGAATAAATAGTAAAATTTTTGAGTCCTCAAAATAAAGAACTATACTAAGGCTTTCTTGGGTTCTGCAGCTAGTTCAAAATTTCAAATTTGGCAATGAAGAACAAAGGGTCAACAATGAAATATTGGAAAATTATAATTGTGGTCTAGTGCCAATAAACATTAAACGTGTCGTTTGCTTTCGATATTTTTATAAGTTACGTACAACGGGAAATAACTCGATGAATTTGAAAAGAAAATTGTAATGGTCTAAGCGTTGAAGTTTTCAACGATGTAAGGGACATGCTTCAAGATCATTTGACCAAAACGAACAGGCTTGGGCGGAGATATATTTTAGGGTACTCAAAAGACAGATGCACGGAAAAAAATAAAGATGCACGGTTAAACACATAGACAAATGTCCAGATTACAACATTTCCTCGTGTTAGGACACGCCCTCAATCCTAATTACCTTTAATCTGGCATTGTAACATAGGTCGGTATTAAGGACGCTCACTTAGCAACAACCAAATATAACGACCCCTATATTGACACTCTCTGGAGCTGTGCATTGGCCAACGTGTGTGTGTTAAATATTCCAGTAAACGGTAAAGCTTTCAAGACCTATATGTCTGAGAAGTAAACTATGACCATGCATGATGAAACAAATCAAGATAAACCAAACAAATTTATTCAAAGAATGCATCTTAATGACATTCATGTTAGACCAGAACTTATCATCGGCGAATCATCAGAACTGGACAATATTTTCATGTCAAAATCCAAACAACATCTTTCTGTAAAGGAGTACAAATTAAAACATGGAGAAGAAATTGAATCTAGAAGTTCAGACTCCGAAAGTTCCAGTGAAGCTGGAGATCTATTTAATACGGAAGTCAGCTGTTACCAGGTTTCTGTGACTTCTTTTGTTGTGATTTCTTTAACATGTCTAGCTGTTGTGTTTTGTCATCAGTACATTAAGGATATATTGATATGGCTGGAAGATGTGGATCTTGTTGTTAGTTTCTTCATTTTTATTTTGCTTTTCACACTAGTATCATTCCCAGTGGCATGGGGATATATGTTACTGATGTTAGCAGCTGGCTACTTATATGGTTATATTTATGGACCCTTGGTTGTGACTTTTTTTGGTGCAATTGGAATAATAATAGCTCATTTAACAATGAAAAATTGCTGCAGAGATTGGATTTTATCAAAATTTTATAATCGTCAAATAGAAGCCTTTATTCAAGTTGTTGAGAGTAAACAAGGATTTAAAATTGTTGCACTGTCCAGACTAACACCAATTCCATTTGGCCTACAAAATGGCATTTTCTCAGTAAGTACTTAGAATATAATTTTCATGTAAAGTTACTTTCTTTATACTAGTAAATGTAGCAATAGATTACACTTAATCATTGAGTAATAAAACTGAACATCTATTCTGCACATCTAATAATCATAAGAGCACAATATTAAAACAATGATTAAACATGTTAAAAGGTAAAATAAAAGAATACATATAAAAACGAAAAACTAAAAAATGACAAAAGAGAGATGAAGGTTACTTTGCAAGTGCCCAGCAGTTCGCGTTATGGCCTTCAACTAGGGGGAAATTGGTCAGAAAATCAATCTTGATCTTGATTTTCAGCCCATTTATTGCCTGGTGCCACTTCTAGTACCTGTACTGCAGGGGTTGATTTAGAAATAAATGGTCAACTTGGCTATCTGACAAGTCACCGATAAATATTACTTGCCTTTCTTAAAATCAACTTTCCCTTCCACATTCAGAATTGAAGATACATAAAAATTTCAACTCAACAAGCAGACAAGTCAGCATCAAATTTAACTTGCCCTACACAGATTTTACTTACCCTGGGAAAGCGGGAGAGCGCTTAAATCAAACCCTGGTACTGGTACAATGATCATGTACTAGATGGGTACTTCACTTTTTGGTCCATTCTTAAATACACAATGTACAATAAATTGGATCAATTGAATGTTGGTCAGAGGCTATAAATTATGGTAAAAAGATTGTATCCATTGCAGTATTTGAAAGATAAATAATTCTGATTGTGATTTTCCATATTTTGCCATTAGATTGGTTTAGTTTTTGTATGAAGTTTTTTTTTTTGGTTTGCATTATACATTGTACATCTCAGCACCTACATTTGTACATGTACATGCGACATTTGCCATAGGCTGATCATGACTGGTAAGTGGTTACATCTTTTGTAGTAACCAATGTAACATCCATACCAGAATTAAGTCACCATGACCTATATTTTCTGCATCAATAAATTTTGTTAAATTTTTGCTGTACATGTAGGTCCATTTTGATTTATCAACAATACTATGTGGTGAATGAAAGGATATGGGGTAAATGTACATGAGACAAAGTCTCTACAAATACTTGGTTTAAACAAGCAAAGAAACAACACTTTTATGGTTGTTCTTCATCTTGAAGTAACCACGAGGCCTTTAATAATGAGCTTTGCTCAACCTCATAGTAAGTTCAAGATGGCCCCTAGCACCGGTTTGAGCGGAATTCTTTGCTAATTGGTGAACAACGCCACATCCATGTACATTTTTTTTTGTACATGTATGAACAAACTTGGGATTAAGGAATTCAGTTTGGCAGGGGATGATGGTGATTGTAGGAGCACCCTGCCAGTTTAGTTGATGTTTGTTGACGGTCCTGCGCCCGTGGCCGGGAGGGGCATGGATGTGGCGTTGCTCGGCAGTTGGCGGGGAGTTCCGCTTGGGCCGGTGCTGGGGGCCGTCTTGAACTTACTATGAGGTATGAGCAAAGCTCATTGTTGAGGGCCTCATGGTGACTTCAAGATGGGGAAAGGCAGTGAAAGAGTTGTTCATTTGCTTGTTTTTTGCCATGTGTTTGTAGAGACTTTGTCTCATGTGCATTTACTTCATATCCTTTTATTCACCATTGATGTAGAATTGTTGCATATACAATGTAGCTAGTCTACATACACAGACAAAACGAAAAGTTCAGAGGCCTTGCAGGACATTCGGTCAGGCAAGTTGGGAAAAGCTGCCAGACCGAATATAAATGTACAGGACCTACAGTTTTATGGCATAGTGGAAATGTCAATTTTTTACCTGACATTCGGTCCTGTTGGTTGATGATTTTTGCCAGACCGACTCAAGTTTTGCCTGATTTGTCCTTCGGTCAGGCAGTTTTCGATATGTCTGCATACAGATGCATTAAAAGTTTTTTGGAAATAAATTTCTTGGAGATAGTTTAAAAAAAACAAGTTTTGAAGTTTTGGAATAATTTATATAACATGTTTTACATGCATAATTGTTTTATGATGGCTATAGCGTTGTCAGATTCCCATGGTCCTCATTATATTAACTACATAGACATGAAATTCATCAATAACTAAACAGTTTATACTGATGTAGATAAGTTAATTAATGCTTTTTACATGTTTAACTGGTACATTGTATGTACTCATATGCATGTAGTTTACTACATGTATATACACATCTATGCCATGATATGTTAAATTTTGAATATTAAAACTAGAATTTTTTTTCAAAAAAAAAACATAAGGTCATAATAAAAAATAGTTTAGATTCTCATTTTTTTCCCCTGCCTCAGAAAATTTTATTTTTTGGCCAGTTTGCGTAAATTTCTTTTAAATGACAGCATTTTTCACAAAATTTGTTAAAAAGTATGAAATAGAATTTGTTTGCCCGCTCAACCGAAAATTTTGAGAAAATTTGGATGAGAATCTATGAATTATTTTATCACGGTCTAAGCCATACATCATAAAAAAATGTATGTTAATATATACATGTGTGATGTAATTGAACAATTGTGAGAGGGGTTAACTTTCAAGAAGAATGTGTACATGTACATGTACATACATGTATTTTGAATCATTTTCAAAACATGATTTGACATACGACAAAAAAAATGTATACTGCTGTAGTGCAAATACATATATATCCATGTGCAGTCAACAGTCAAAATAAATGACCATAATGATAACTTTGAATACATGTACAGTGTAATGCTTTTCTTGAAGTAAAAACTTATATTAAAGTTTTTACTTTCATTCTGTTTTTGCTGCCATGCTGGTTTTAGTTAAAGGCTTCCCAATTCAAACTGCTAAGTCAAAGTTAAAGATACTAGTATCCATACCTGTTGCTAGTTCAATGGCATCTAGCTGCAAAATATTAACAGCTTGTGACACCTCAAATAGTTACAGGTTTCAATGTCATCTCAACTTGTACAAATGTACTATTATTGTTTCCCTGTAAAATCACCTGTAGGTTCATTGACATTTCAAAGTATTTACTATTAATGATTCAATGACATCTCAAACTCTTACTCGTTCAGTGATATCTAAAATTGTAACTGGTTCAATGACAGATCAAACTGTACATTGTACCTTGTTCAATGGCATCTCGAACTGCTACTGGTTTAATGACATTTCATACTGCATGTACATGTATACCATATTTTTGAGCTACAATGTAAAAAGACATCAGCACATTCTATGCACCAGGATGATACATGTATGTACATAAATATACAATGTTCATGTTAATTTGATTTAATGCTTTATTTATTTAAAGAGGATTACAAACAGTATGAAGGCTTCAAAATAAGTTGCTCTCCTCAACATAAAACAAACAAGATAATATAATACAAGACAAAATACATGTACAATATAACTAATCACTTGAACACTCACATTTTCATATTATATATACATTGTATGTACAAGTATATATAATGCATATTAAATCACGCTATACAAAACGTTTTCTTTTTCAATAAATTCAAAGACATATTCAAAATATTCAAGTATAAGCATGTTTTTGTTCGTTGAAAAGTCATCATTCCACTGAAATATTTTAACCAAATATGCTTCTGTAAGTTACAATGTATATAAGCTTTACGTTTGAACAGAGTAACAACTTTATTTTATTTATTGAATAACAAAGACCTAATTTTTTTATATCTATCACAAAAAATGAAAAAGTGTGTACATGTATTCACCCTGGCCAAAATTATTTCCATGCACATTTTAATAGTGTGAAGGGGGTAATAAAAATCAATAAATTTCTTGTACACAATACAATGCATTTTGGTTTCCTATATTGTTGGAGTATGTTGTTAGCCCTGTTCAACTAGACTAGAGACATTACTGTGAACAACAACATGACATGGCTCAGCTTATCAGGGAAAGTGATTTTAAAGAGTCCTTATATTTAAATGACACTACTTATGATAACACCAATTTTCAATGATATTCAAATTATTTTATTGTCTTCATAATATTGATAAACAATTTTACTACTGGCCTGAAGTAATTGTTTACAAAATGAATTAAAATCACAAACTGATTATCATATAGATACAGTTGTAGATTGTTTACATATGTATGTACATTTAGCACGTACATGTTACATTTGTGTATTAATATTTATCTCGAAACAAATTTTTGATGAATTATATATATACATGTACATTTTACAAGTGTACATGTTCATGTACCATGTACATTTTTTGTATCTACAATGTAGAAAATATGGATAGATTTGTATACACCTGAAACAAAATTTATTTTTTATGCAAAATGTAGATGATTTATATGTACATGTACATTTGTACTTTGTCTTGACAAAACTTACAGTGAATAACATTAATTAACTAATCCAGCCTTCCAATGAGGTCTTGGAATTAGGGGTTCTGGTTATTGTTATACACAAAATTTTAACATTTTACTGAAAAATGGAGGGTTCCAAAACTCCTCAGGACAATGCAGGATATACATGTATGCCAATATGGATCTATTGTTTTCATGTTTAATTGTGAACCACAAAACATTGAACGGTCCAGGATGATATCAAATTTTTATGAGCCCCACTATCCAGATTTTATACATTTTGTACATGTAAGCATGCTTATTGCAGTCTGATATAATACATGTACTAGTACCACAAGTTTTCATTTGAAGCTACTAGTACCTACAATGTACAATGTAGATATGGACCTCAAAGTTTGAAAGCTCCTAGTATACGTATATACATGTAAATCTTAATCCTGACTTGTGTAATAAAGTAGAGATTCTTTTAATTTATCATATTGAACATTGTTGAAGCTTTGCTAGGTATGAAGTTACTGACAAAAAAATCCATATTCTTATACATGTGTTATATGTTCTTATATTATAATCAATAAAGATTGCAATGTGTGATCTGAGTCATTAGCCATACAAGATTATGTACATGTTTGCACATGAAACTTAACGCAAAAAATGAAATCAAGTATACATGTAAAAATATGATATGCAATTTGCCAATTTTGGTGTTTACATGCATTTTTAATATGATCATGATGATAGTAGTATATTCATAGTCACATGAATATGGTCTATATAATATCACACACATGTTACAGATAACATTATAAAGTGATCAAAACTTTCAGTTGGTTTAAAGGTCTATATTTTGACCTTTTGAAATCTGACTTTTAATAGTAAAATAAGACCTTCAATATATTTCAGTACATGATGTACAATGTATATACATGTGTATATTGGCTTAAGCATATAATTGTGCAAGATGCATGTATTATTGCTAAGGAGTATTTTTTTGTTGGATGTTGGTCCTTGAAGGCTTGACTTTGTACATCACTGTTGAATCACTACATGTATTTATGATCACTGAAATGCTACATGTTATATGTACCAGGGACAAAAGGAACAAAACATTAATTTGTCAAATACATTTGAATTTTGTAAATGTCAAAACAAAATCCAAGGTTGATTTATATTTTTTAAGGCCTAATGAAGATATATGTATAAATATAATAATATTATATGTATTTAGCATGATAATATTAAAATATTATGAAATTATGAATATTTTTAGTTAACATTCTCTAGATCATGCAGTGATCTTCCAACCAATTTGATTAAAATTAGATCTACAAATTGTTCCCTATAGTCACTGCATGGTAGATCTAACAACATCCCATTTTACTTTCTGTTTCGATGATTCATTTGAAATCCTCGGCTTTTATCATAAAGTTTAATGTCTTCAAAATCATGAAGACTGGATTCTGATTGGTTGATAAAAAAGGTCACAGAACAGAAAGTAAAATGGGATGTTGTTAGATCTACTATGCAGTGATAGGGAACAATTTGTAAATCTAATTTTAATTAGATTGTCTTCCAACATATTTGCATCCAACCAAGGTCCCGTCATAGTGGGAAAATCAGACGATAAATGACTCATTCAAATAAGAAAACAATACTTCAACTAAAGAATTATTATTTACACAATGTACATTATACTTGTGAGATCGGTAGAGAAAATTGTTGATGTTACCTACAAATTGATAAACAGAAAACATGGAAAACATGATCCTTTTTCAAACGGTTGGAACTTTTTATCTTGGATAATTAGACACAACATTACCATAGTCAGTAGAGTAAATCTGAATTCAGATATATATAAGTAACTTTTATATTTTTTAATTTTCAGTTAACAAACATCCCATTATTAAAGTACTCATTGGCCTCAGCTGTCGGCCTCTCTCCTACTGCAGTGTTAAATTGTTACATGGGATCCACATTACGATCAATGGAAGATGTTTTATCAGATGAATCCAGTGCTACAACTGGATATATAATTTTTGCTGTACAGGTAAGTATATCTCGCACAGAAATACAGGAGAAAACAAATATTTATTTTTATACATTTGTAAGTGTGGTAGATCAAAGATATTTGGTATTTATGTTGGTATAGTACTGATGGGCCTTTGACCTTAGCCATAATTTCATAGACCAGTTATCATGTTTAAGTCAATTAATCAATTAAAATGAAATATTTACATGTATGTCAATGAATGGTGTGAATGTACAAATTTTATGTCTTAAACTTATTTTGATGCCGCCGCGACTAAAGGTAGGGGGCATATTGTTTTACCCTTGTCTGTCCGTCCGTTCGTCCGTCCGTACAAATAAAAAACACAACTTTTGATGTCTTTCAGACACTTGGCATGCAAATTCCAACTACTTCAAAGGAATCTAACTAACAATAAGTATATACAGTACACACACACACATATCTTTTGGAAATTTCAAAATGGCCGTGGTTGCCATGGAAAATGAGAAAAAGTGGGAAAATTCAAAGTGCTTCAAATTGGATGAAACTTTACAGGAAGGTTGTCTAGCATCCATAGAAATGATTTTGGGTCTCAGAATTTTTAAAAATTGCTGCCATTACCATGGAAACTGGGAAAAGGCGGGAAAATTCAAAGTGTCTCAAATTGGATGAAACTTTACAGGAAGGTTGCCTTGCACCCATATAAATGATTTTGGTTCTCAGAATTTTGAAATGACTGTTGTTGTTATGAAAACTGGAAAAAGTGGGCACCCACAGAAATGATTTTTGGGTTCAGAACTTGTATATTTTGTGAAAAAAAGGGGGAGACATTTCATTGGTCCATAATTATACTGTGTCAACACTTGTACAGTACAGCCAGAGACTAACCATGATAAATGACTGTGATAGCTATAGACATACAATGTATCACTCTGCTTAGTTAAATATGTATATTTTATTTCCTGTTTGATGTATTAACATGCTTTCTTTTGTATTTAGAGTGATGCATTCTACCACTTGAATTGCAAATGAAATTATTTGGAAAGATCAATCAAGAAAAAAGATATCTTCATTAAATTTAGAGTGATATGTCTATCACAGTGATTTATCATGGCAAGTCTCTGCCTGTACTTTATTGTGACCACACACACTTAAATTTGCACTTGCCATATTGATTCAGGGTTCAGTGAGCAGGGGCATAAATGGTTGCCATTCGGCGACAGCTCTAGTTTTTTTAATTTATTTACAACCCCCCCCCCAAAGAAAAAAAAACAAAAACAAAAAACAAAAAAAAAAACCCCAAAAACAAAAAAATAAAGCAAAAAAAAAACCCCAAAAACAAACAAAAAACCCATAAATGTCAATCGAATCTTTGACAAAATACCTATTCAATTTCAACGACACAGCCGTTTTCATCCTATAAAGACCAATGTGTCGTAAATACAGAAGGCAAATTCTTTCTTCAGTATTATTACAGTAGAACTTGGATGGCTCGAACTGCAATAACTTGAACACCATGGATGCCTCGAACCCTTTTGTGGTCCCTGTGTTCAAATTTAAACATAGTTCGACCTCGATATCT
>MJUU01005737.1:0-21473 GCA_002080025.1 Modiolus philippinarum
ATGCGTCAAGAAAATTTATTTTCAAAATAAAGCATGTTGTAAAGTACAGCGGGGCTCAGACAGAGATACGTTCCATCAGAATTGTGTATGTTTACATATTAAACAGGTGTTATTCGCCGAAACAAGGTAGATGAAGGTGGACAAATGACCCAAATACACTGTGTATATATATCTTCAAATGAACAACGAAGCTAAAGCAAAAAGGAAAACGGAAATAGCAAATCAAAAATCCAAAACCAGGCAAATTATAGGTATATGATAACGACAATACAAATGATAACACAAAAGAACAAGAACGCAACAAAACTAGAGCACTAGCAGTGTGAAATCCACAAATAACGTGTGGTATCTTCAGTTGCTTCGGAAGGGTATGCATCTGAATCACTGCATAAAGGTCCTGTTGCGCCATATCTTCCCCTATAGCATTGAACTATTGGGTACACTCACAGTTTTATAATTTTGTTAGATTTGAAAATCGGCAATAGAATACCGAAAGAACACAGGATTGGTGATTCCAGAGACATGGCAAAAACGAGAAGAGAAACAATGACTCAAGACAGCCACAAAATATGGAATTAAAGAACGCTAAACACTCAAAACAAAGGCACCCACAGGTGCAAACTTACATAAAACAGAGAGTGAAATCGGTTGCTCCGGAAGGAGCTTGATGGAAAACAATATCAAGTACAGTTCTAAAATGTTCAAAAAATATTATAGTCTCTAAAGATATTACCTATAACTCACAAAAAGCTTAGATAATATCGATTTATTTGGAATAAAGGACTTAGGAATTAAATTCCGAAATGGCCATACAGCTCATTAAAATTATTACAGTTGGAGTTAACATATGTGTTATGGTCTCATGTTCATTTATTTCATATTCTTTCGTAAAATTTTTAACGAGCTCGAAATGATGATATGAGTATTAATTTTGTTGAAACATAATAGTAAAAAACTAGTTGCAAGCGGTTTATTATAAATTAAAACTTGTAGTTTTACACAAAAAATCGCACAGGTTTAACAGCATGCAATTAAATTTATTTAGTTATCTTCATTGCAAAATTTCACAACTTGAGGCCAAAGCAATACAAAACACACATATATATATACAGCATACAATGAACAATTATATAAATAATGAAATTAAGATGATATCAATTCAACAGATTATTTCAGAAAGGCACATATGAGACTATCACTGAATTCAAAGAGGGATATTTAACCTTAATATCTATCCCTCAGGGAATCCACTGATCAAACACAGAGTTGGTCGCGTCCTTTTTTAACCATAACAACAGTTTGATCATAAGGTCCTGTAGGCTATGACCTGGAAGAAAGAAGTTTATGCTGACAATGTTTGCCTGGGAGACTGATGGCCATGAGGATTCCGATAGTCAGCCATACATGTAATATTTTACGAAAGGATACGGAGTAAATGAACATGAGATCATAACACTTATGTTAACTCCAACTGCAATAATTTTAATGAGCTGTAAGGCCATTTCGGAAATTAATTCCTCATCAGCAGCACTAGAAGCCAAACAAAGGAAATCCATAGTTTCAAAAAATGTTTGAAATGCATAAAACCAAACGAATTCCGAATAATCAGTAATATCAAATATAGCTAATGACAAAACTACGATGGAGGGAGTAAATCCTCCGGTTTTAGAATTTACATAAATTTAGATAATAGTAATTGAACAAAGTGTACACACGAGGAATTATAGCATGCAAAAGTACACCATATCTAAGAAAAATAAAGAGCATGCATCATTACTACGGGGAATTGTTTTACCAACTCCACACTGCAATAAAAGACAAACTCCTGTATACTTTATGAAAGGATACAGAGTAAATGAACATGAGACCATAACAGATATGTTAACTCCAACTTCAATAATTCTATTGAGCTGTATGGCCATTTCGGAAATTAATTCCTAATCAGCTTCCCTTTAAAGCGCTAATAACTTAATATTTGAGACTATATGCATTTACAAAGTAACCCATCGGCCTATAGACACGCACCGGTCTTATTTTCAAATAGACGTTTGGCATCAGCATGCATGGCCATCATTGGAATTGTTCTTTGTTCTCATAAATGTTTTGTTTTTAGTATTTGATCTGCGCCGAATAAAACATAAGTTGTCGAAATAGCTAGCTTTAGAAATTAAATTTATGGTAACTTCGGTATAAAGTGGAAATGTCCAAATGGCTAGCTGCAGAAATTAAATTTATGGTAACTTCGGTATAAAGTGGAAATGTCGAAAATGTCGAAATGGCTAGCTGCAGAAATTAAATTTATGGTAACTTCGGTATAAAGTTACATGTATTTATAGAATTTATTTTTTCTACTCATCTTTGCAAGAGGTTTATTGTGTATGGATATTCTCTTTTACAAGTAGCCTTTTGATAACAAATGTCCTTCGTGACCCCCTGTATCTTCTAATCAGCTTTCAATATCTTCGGAAATTATTCTGTCTAGTCGTGTTTGTATCAGTTTTAGACTATTTACATTATTGAAGTGTGTTTTCATCACTCAAAGATGATTGTAATGGCAAATAAATTTCACTTTTTAGAAGAAAAGTGATTCTTACAAAAGAAATCAACAACTATCATGTTGTAAAAAACTTGAATTTTAGTTGTACTGACGAGCCATTAATTTTCGAAATGTACATTCTAATTCGTTTTGAACTTTTAATGCATTGCTTTTCCGCCCCAAGTTTTATTCAGAAAAAATCGGTTTTTTCTTCACCATGAAAAAAACAAACGCAGCATATTGATATAATTTAGAATACGAAAAATTCGAGAAAAATTGTTTTTGTCGATTTAAAACATTTATGACATTGCCACGGCGCGACAAAGGCTCACTTTCAATGAAGCACTAAGAGAGCGATATTATATATGCATAATTTGCATCCAATTTGTGCAGTTTCCGGCATTTTTTTAAAATCAATTCTAGTTTGTAGTTTTCATGAGACTGAATTGTGGGAAGCCTCAACTAACATCTTCAACCACAAACGGGTATAGCGGTATGTCCAAATTGATGACTTCAAATCAAAACCACCCGATTTTCTCTCTTCCCCATTTATGTACGCTCCTGCTGGGCACGTTATTTCAGGCCCGGGGGGGGGGGGGTAACTTCCTATATATTGGTATACGGGGACGTGCGGCAAATTTGGGTGCTTATTTTACAAATTCTAGTATTTATTTGATGCTCATTTTCTCCATTTTCATATTTATTTGGGTCTATTTTTAACACATCTGGTATTAATTTGGGTTGTTTTTCAATTTCGTATAAATATTGTGAGAAGATTCATTAGAAAATATACTTTTTATTATGAATTGACAAATTTATATGCCATATTTTAGAATTTGACCCTTTTTCTTCTAATCATACAATAAATTTACATTGTACATAAGTATTTTTATGGGTGTCATATATAAGGGTAGTATTTATTCGGGTATGGATTTCGATCATAGTCTAGTATTAATTCGGGTACAATTTTTGGACCCCCAGCCGCACGTCCCCGTACAAAATATATGAGAGTTACCCCCCGGGATTACAGGGGACCTCAACATCGTAAGCAATGAGAAACTACGTGATCTCCTCACAAAAGGTCCAAAATATCGTGAACCCCAACCCATCAATTGGAAACATAACTTTAAAATATTGATGGACGCAGTTGAGGAATACGCCAAACATTATGCTAAGATAGAGAAGGAAAAGGTTGAAACACTGTCCGACTGGATCAGGTCCATAAAGTCATTGATTGTAGCTCGAATGAGGCGCCTAAAGACAACCATGAGCCCCAATTCAAAAGCATATTCGATGACCCCGAGGTAGAAAAAACATTTTCCTTCCTCCATGACAATTATGTCATCGTACCAGCTGACAAGGCCCAAAACAACATCACATTTATCTGCAAAAGACACTACATTGACTGCTTAATGAAGGAGATGGGCATTGACAATTCATTTGGCAACCCCACATACAAACTCTCCACCAAACCAAGGGAGGACAATTACAAATCAGTATTGTCTTCCTTTGGTACCACTTTGAGTGAATAGAACAACAACCTGCCTTGTTTCTACTGGGTACCTAATTACATAAATGCCCTTACAAACAGAGATACATTGCTGGGTCTGCCAAATGCACAACAAAACCCCTTTCTAAGCTCCTCACCTCATTACTTACTGCAGTCAAAGATGGCCTCAAGATATATAGTTATAAAGTATACTCAACAAGTGGAGTGAATCAGATGTGGATTCGCAAAAACTCAAAAGACTTGTTAGAATATCTATCTTCAACTGAACTCAACCACTGCAACAGTGTCAAAACATTTGATTTTTCTACTCTTTATACAACTCTTCCACAAGATAAGCTAAAGTCAGTACTCCGGGATTTAATACATCAGTCTTTCTGTACTAAAAAAGGTGAAAGAAGATAATCATATTTGGTAATAGGTAAAGATGGGGCCTATTTTGTTAAACATCACACTGATTCACACAAAAAGTATACAGAGGAGGGTGGCATTGCAATGCTGGAATTCTTGATTGATAACATATTTGTAGAATTTGGAGGACAAGTTTTCCAGCAGACAATAGGGATACCTATGGGGACTAATTGTGCGCCACTTGTAGCAGATTTGTTTCTTTATTCGTATGAAGCCAGGTTCATACAAGGGCTAGTTCAGAAAAAAGACAACAAGCTAGCCAAATCCTTTAATTTCAGTTTCCGTTATATAAATGATGTTCTTTCATTAAACAATCCTCAATTTAAGGATAACCTTATTTTATATACCCAAATGAACTCGAAATTAAAGAGACCACTGATACACCATCATCAGTATCATACATGGACCTGTACTTCTACATTGACAACTCTGGAAGTCTGAAAACAAAGCTTTACGACAAGCGTGATGATTTCGACTTTCCAATAGTGAACTTCCCGTTTTTAAGCAGTAATATTCCCAATTCTCTGGCATATGGCGTGTACATTTCACAACTCATTCGCTATTGCCGTGCCTGTAGTTTGTACAGCGATTTTGTCAACAGAGCGAAATTACTGTCTCAAAAACTTATAAATCAAGGGTATGTTCAGTCACTGTTGCAATTGTCACTTCAGAAGTTTTACGGTCGTCACCACGATTTGACAGACCATTACAATGTTTTTGTTTCACAAATGAGAGCAGATATCTTTGGGTAGATCCAGAGTTTGTTACCGGACTGACTAATACCGACTGTGACAAAATCGGACTTTTCACCGGCAGTTTGACGGGTGCCACGCGTGGAGCAGATCATGCGGTACGGAACACCTGATGATACTCCCGGTTTTCAGTGGGAGTTCACACTGTCAGTTGCTTTAGTTTTTTGTGTTGTCTCGTAAAGCACATTTGTCATCTTTTAGTTTTGTCTTCGTTGCTATGTTTATGATAACAATTTGTCCTTGTTATTGTCCGACCACTTAATACACTCACATAAGTTTTTCAAACTTTTACCTTGGTACTGTTTTAGGGTTAGAGAAGTAACACATACCATGTATCTTAATTGGTTTTGTCTAAGGGTTAGAAAATGACAATTACGAATCAGTCATCAAACAGATTTTTCAATACTATAATCTAGCTGGCTGTGTGACGGGTGCCATGCGTGGAGCAGATCATGCTTACCCTTCCGGAGCACCTGGTGATACCTTAGTTTTTATAGGGGTTCACACTGCTAGGGCTTTAGTTTTGTGGCGTTTTTGTTCATTTTTGTTTGTTTGTTGTGTCTTTGTCGTGCTGTGATTTTGGAATTTCCCCTTTCCTCGTTCTTGCTTCGGTATTCGTTTGCCGATGTATTTCTTTAAAAGTGCTTGTAACCGCATTTTGACTCATCGAGATAGGTACAATATATGCAGCCAGACTTCTACTCTGACTCCACACACGCATGAGCTTCTCTTGATAACTATTTATTTTAATTGCAATACATAAACCCATTAGGGTTGTAGCAATACAAGATTCATACATACAACAAACATAATTCAATACAAATTTAGCATATTGATACAAAGACATCACCGGTCTCCCTTCCTCAGTTCTAATGACTGTTTTGTAAAAGACACAGGTCATGTTTTTCACACATCGTTTTAAGATTGTTTTTTTTCTTTTTTTTGCCAAAAAGTCGGGAGTTGTGTTTAAACAAGGACGTATATTTAGTAAATAAGATTAAATAACTGTATCTTTAATTCAAACGAAGTCGAATCTGGTTCAAGGCCGACATAAATTATGTCCTCCGAAATAGGAACAATATGTATAATTTATTTCTGATTAAATAAGATATACATTTCAATAAAACAAGAATTATATAATCGATTCCTTTATATCAAAGCATTATTAAATATCTTTGAATTTGAA
Source organism: Modiolus philippinarum (assembly GCA_002080025.1). Classification (NCBI taxonomy): domain Eukaryota; kingdom Metazoa; phylum Mollusca; class Bivalvia; order Mytilida; family Modiolidae; genus Modiolus; species Modiolus philippinarum. The sequence goes on from MJUU01005737.1 coordinate 6,393, forward strand.
AAATTATACTTGATAAGTGCGAGTTTCTGAAAACACATCTATTTAAAGTACTCCAAGTAAAGATAAAGATTTGCCACAATGCTAAATCAGAACATTGAATGATCATTATAATTCACTTTCAAGTGCCCTTTTAACACAAATGTAATAGAATTCGTGATTTTTATCTTTTAAGTTATTACCGGAGATCGCTTCATGATTTTGCAAATTTGCTCTTCAAGGATATAATTGTTGATTTTGTAAAGAATTTGAAAAGTGATAAATTCAGTAATAATACTTGAAATATATATTTAAACGGAAGCGTAAAAAATATAAAGAATGAACTCAAAATAAGATTAACAAGTTTTTCTGTGCCACACACTAAGTCACAGACGGACCAAGTGATGCTGATTAGCTTTGAATCTTTACTTTCCTTCTTTGGATCTCGACATTGACATTTTACGCAAAGTACCTTAATGCTGCGGTGATTGTACCTTGCTTGTAGCAGCTTCAGCATTGCATAATATAGAATAATCGTCATAGAGTTGGAGATAATGATGTAAAAACTGAATGTATTAAGTAGGGATAGTTGCCAAACAGTAAGATTTTCCGTAATTGTCCCGACAATACTATCATAAGTTATTCCTATACTTCACTTGTCTTCAATCAGTACGGATTCTCGTCTTTCCGTTGTCATTTCTGTTTGACGAATAATTACTTTGATTTGCAGAAAGTAAATTCACAGTAACTTTGGTATTTAGAACATTGGCTTCAAACTATTATGTGATTGTGCCATTTTGGATTATTTGGAACTGGCATCATGTTGCACTGTATAAACGTGCTATTATCTTTTGTAGTCCGCATTTGAAAATTAAATGAAAATCAATAGTGGCAGGAGCTGCACCCTTTAAACCGATGTTGGTCTGCAATTAGGCAGGCAATAGTATAGTATTTATTTCGGATATTGCTACAATCGGGTTCTTGTGTGCAAATCATTACATTGATCTAAAACTAATACAGCTTATTAATGAAAGACTCGTCATAACTTCAAGATGAAAAACAACCGTGAATAAAAGCATTGTTCCACTGCTTTATTTTACCATTAATTTGTACATTTCCTCCATGTCCCGTCATTACTTATTTTACAAAATAAAATTAAAATTCGATTCTGTATGAACAAAAGCTGTTTTTTTTATATACTGATAAGAATACGGATTTTCCTTCTTCTAAGTCAAGTTTGAAAGTATCATTTTATAACGTTAAGATTAAGTATTCTGTATTACACATACACAGGCACCAAACTTTTACAAGATTATGCTATTTGGGGTTTTGATTGTTTAAGACATGTTTAAGTAGAGTCTTGTACTATTCATTACCATGTTTTTCCAGTATTTCATGCGCCGCGAGTATGAACCATGTTCTTGTAAATCACTCGTGTATATTTCTATCATAGTCGTTATTTGTTTTCAGAGTTATCTCTCTTCTGGCGTTCAATTTTATAACAGTAATCCAAACATTTTAACAATTGTCTCAATGGTTTAAGTTATTTTTTGTCTTCAAGTTAGTTAACTTATTAAAAGAGATGGTAAAGATATTCATTTGAAAATCTAACTTGCACTAGCTGACCATCATATAAAACGACGTCATCGTAACAGTATTGTTTTTTTATGTGTTCGTTATCTACTTGGTACCTAAACTACAAAAGTGCCGTAATACTATCAGAAATACATTGCAAATCCCGTCAAAGAAAACTAAAACCCTTTTAAAACTTATTATTACTTACCACAGTTTAAAATGGCTTCTAGTTATATCATGATAAAGCATACTGAATAAGTCGGTGAATCTGATGTTGATTCTCATCAAATCTTTAGAGAGGTGAGAATATATACTCTTGGTCATAAATATGGAATATTCGTATTTTCTGAGCCAAAATCTGACGTTTGGAAGCATTATGCATAAAAGTGTGTGGATGAAATTACAAGATTTTGCTTTAATAATTGTCTTCTAACTGTGAAGTACGGAAGTCTTTGATTTACGAAGCTGTCAATACACCCCTTCAACCCGTTCTGAAACCAAGGTTTTGGTGAAAATGGGACATTTTTAAATCCAATATTGGGTGTACAAATATTTCCCAAAATGCAATTTCCGATGCCCATCGTGTACAAGAATGATTTAAGTGATGATTTCATCGATTTTTAAAGGATAATTTGAATTTTTGAAAACAAACAGCCCTTAAATATCTTAGGTATTCTCAACAAAAAATATGCCATGTTTATGACCAAGAGTATATATCAGCTACTAAATTTAACTGCAACAGTATTAAACCATTGATTTTGATCTTTTAGATCATGTGTACACTTCCGAAGCATCTTATGATACTTCGAGTTTTTGTATGGTTCACTCTGTAGTTGTTTGTGGCTTTCTTGTTCAATTTGTTTATTTGTTTTGTCTTGCATACTGTCTCAATTAGTGTTTGATATGAATTGTCATGTTTTTTTATTTTTTTATCTTGAAATTCCCCTTTTATTTCTTTTTGTTTCGGTACTCTCTACACTACTCTCCCACATGATAAATTAAAGTCAGTGCTCCGGGATTTATTACATTCGGTCTATCTACACTAAAAGAGTGAAAAAAGGGATATTTTCATTTGGTGCATCACACCAGTTCAACAATAAGTATAAAGAGGAAGATGCTGAAATTTTCAGTTGACAACATTTTCATCGAATTTGGAGGACAGGTGTCATAGCAGATTAAAGGGATTTCTATGGTGTCGCTGAAACTATCTGTGCATCTTTGAACCAATTTATCCTTTCATTCTTATTAATCCAGGTTCATAGAAGAGGAATCCAGATATAGGGAATTATGTTAGCCAAGTGCTTTAATTTCCGTAAAAAGGGTGATGTTCTTAAATGAGCAATTACTAATTTGAGAATATGTCAAAATAAACTCTAACTCTAAATCAAATACCATCGATGCACAATCACCAGCATCATAAAGGGACTTGATGGTGATTTCAAGCTGAAGAAAAACCAATAAAAGTTCTGTTTACTATACGCAAAAAATCGATATACATGTACATCAATACATGTACATCAAGGAGGGAATCACTAATTAATTAACACTGTTGAACTAAGGATTTTAATTAAATTGATTTTATGTTTTATTCATTTTATGAGGATTACAAACAGCTCGAAGGCTACAAAGTTGCTCTCCTTTATAAAATATTTAGGGACCGACCATTTAACCTGAAGTTGGGGGGGGGGGGTATGGTTTTTTTTTTCTGGACAGTTTTTCACGGGTATCAACAAAATATTTTTTTTCAAAATTAACATTATTTTTTGGGACAGAAAGCCTCCTTCAGAATTTTTTTTTCATCATTTTGGCAGCCAAAATATTTTTTTTTACATAAAATCAGCTCCAAAATATTTTTTTAGAAAAAACCATAGCCCCCACCTTCAAGTTAAATTGTCGGTCCCTTAATGTATCTGTATCATTCCAGGTTAAGGAGACTACAGATACTCGTTTTTAGATGTACATCTCGAGTTCTACAATTATCACAGTACAACAATATATGATAAAAGAGACCCTTTTTCTCACATTAACAAAAATAATTCAGTACAAGCCGATATGAGAATTGTATTCATCAAAAGAAATAGAGTTCTTCATTAAACGAAACAAGAAAGGTCTACTTGGATTGTTTTCCTTAGTTACAAATTTCAAAAAGTTGTTTCTGATTATGAAATTTTACTTTTTTGCATCATGTATTTCATAACAGTATATAAATAATGTTACCGTTCGCAGTTTGATTATGAAGTTTGCAATAAATCGCGGTTAAAGTGGATATTTGTGGGTGTCTATCATTATTGATGAACAAAATATGTATCTCCGGATTTTGTCCAAAATTGGAATACTGATTTATAAAGAATTGATGAATACATGTGCAAAATTTCGTTTCCGCCATTCTACGCAGTGCTTCAATAAAAAAGTCCAAAGTTAATTTATTCTGTAAGCAACTCCAGTCTATTTTCAGTAATTGAAGTTGATTTTACCTATCCACGTCATTGAATACATCTTACAATGAGAGGCCAAAAAAGGTTACCTTAAGGTAGTTGGGGTGTCTTGGTTTCTGACATAAGAAATTTTTTTAAAATTTGTACAATGAAACATCGAGCAATATGCTACAAAAATATGTAAAAAAATGGGGAGTCGTGGATATGTCAAAAAAGATACAGAGTTATAAAGACTGGTCAAATTTGGTGTTCGTACTATATTTACTATTTACAAGAGAATTATATGGGAAATGGCCCTATAACACAATTCAAGAGCATACTTTTTCTATATGCAGACATACATTTTTTTGCTAAACTTTATATATTCATTGCTAAGATATAGAACTAAAATTAAAAAACATAAAAAAGATATGTCACGGACCTTTTGAAAAAGTTATTCCATGAAACCTTAAGAATTTGTTTGTTTTTCAAGAAATGGGAGATAACTTAATTAAAGTAATTTTGGATCCAAAATTAAAAAAACAACATATTTTGGGGGAAAATTATAATAAATGTGTTTTGTTAAATGCTTTTGACAAATTCAAAAAAGAATTGGGATCAAGTATCATATTTTTTTTAAATTTAGAAAATTGGAAATATTCCAGGGTATTTCGGTGTAAATTATCTTTCTTTGACAAAACTCTTTGAATTTTTGGCAAATATGTAATATTATTCGAACAAACTTGATAATTATTGTTCATTTTTATTTAAATTATTGTTTTAAAGAAGTACAAAATCATTTAGACAACATTCTCATTGAAACAACGGCAGTAGAATACCGAAGGAACAAAGGGGTGACATTCACAAAAATCGAAGTCCAAAGACAGGGCAAAAACGAGAACACAGAAAACAATTATTGAATTATTGAATTTTTGCTTAGATGCGCAAAACAGGTGCTCAGTTTTAGACACCCCAACTACCTTAATTAGTTTTTTGGTCTGATTTAAAAAAATACTCGACCACCGTCAAGAATAAATATACCTTTTGAGTGCCTCGACAATGGTTTAAAAATAGTGTTGCCCGCCAAGCTGAACACAATGGTACCTGTTATACCTTGCTAACGGTAATGTCTTTATTAATGAACAAAATATACATATGTAAAATTAATTATTTCATATTTCCCCTCCAAGAATAAACATTTCCATATGATTTCATACAAAAATTGTGTCCACCCCTTTAGTTTTCGAGTTTTAATATTATTTTATCTTCGCCAGGTTAATTTTTGTGTGATGACTGTGAACACAACAAACACCCAACTATTTTCAATTTAAAAGTACAATATCAGCCCCATTGATAATTTTTATTTTGGAAACGTGGTTGTTGCACTGAATGCATCATTCCTGTGTGATTTAATAACCCGAACAAGCTAAATATCCTTTTATCCGTTACTATGTACAATTAACAGACAACGTGTTTCTACAATATGGCCGATGAAGGTTATAAGGAGGTAATTGTCGACAATAGTGACTTTTCCTGTTCTTACCAACACATCAATAATTCTTTTTTACATCTGTGCCTAATACTGAAGATTTTTATGTCTTTGTGTGAGATTTAGAACAAAAAATATATGGGTTGCCACAGCTTTTCTTCCTTTAAATTTTAGGTCCTTGTAACCATGTCACTTGAACGCTTCATTTTGGAGTCAAATTTTTGGATGTTCGCTTTCAAAACAAAAATGTCAATAATATTTTAACATATTACAATAAATGAACAAAATGCTTGTATAATGTTGCCCAAATGTACACCAGTCCTGTTGCTAACTGGATTTTACTGTTGTTACTATTGTATTTTTATTTATCACATTAGCTAGGGGGAAGGTTTGGGCCCAATAAAACTAGTTTAGCCCCGCCGCAGCAGGTTTGCGCCTGTCCTAAGTCAAGAAATTCATTAAGCCTTTGTGTGTCTTGTCTGTTTCTAGTTAGTTTACTTTATGTCTATGGGAGTCTAGGATGATGTTATTTCGCTGAAATTGATTACTCTTTATTTAGGGACCGACTCCGACCTGCCGTTGGTGTGGGGTTTCCTAACCGTTCATTGAAGATCTTATGGTGGCTTTGAATTGTTATTTCTCCCCTTTGGGTCGTTGTCTCTTTGACACATTCCCCGTTTCCCTTCTTTTTTCTACCCTTTTTTCAATAGTCATTCCTTTCACATCATATATATCAAAGAAAAATCTTATATTCACTTCTCTACTTCATGTTGAATGTAGAATCCAGGCGGCGACACTGATCTATAGGTAGCGCGGTACTTATTATTTTTCCATAGGCGACAATAGTAACATTTTCAGAAAATTCACTTATTAAAAACAAGAACCCAAAGTGATGTCATATCAATTGTTGAAGAACTTTATCATGTTATTCCAAGAATAAGTGTGAAATATATTGATGACCAATTCCCTTTCAAGCCTATACTGAGTCAAACAGACCCACTGTGTTAACATTTCAAATTTTATCGCCATTCCTTGAAAATCAGGAAAATATTCAAAAAATTTTCTGAAAAATTCACTCTTGGCTAAATTAAAAATTCTTTTGTTATTTTAGAAACCCTGTTCATTCACCAGTCTGGAGATATTATATGGCATAAATTTTAACAATATAAACCAATCATATTGAACCTTTGGTTTTCACTGTGAATCTGAATGTACACAAAATTTTGAACTGGTTCTTGCGAAGTAATTAGTACCGTGCTACCTTTATTTACTTCCTTTTAACCATGAAGTAGACGCCCAACTAATTAGCAGTTTAGAGGGGGAGATAATTTCACACAAAGACTTTTGGGCTGAGTATGGAGTAAATATAAATCTCAATCAATAACTCTGATTCACTTAATCGTGGCTAGCTAGAACGTTTTAACCATACCAATTCCTCAAAAGGGAAAATTTGAAATAATTAGGCTCTACATAATAAAAAAATAAGGTTTAATGGGATTTTAAAAGTCTGTTTCACTTCCTTTAGATAATGGAAATTCTCTTCTGCTGACTTAAATATGGCATATTTCGGCACCGGATTTTGCATAAATGTGTAGAAATATCATACACTTTTTAAAAATGCTCCATGCTTTTAAATGGATGATATTTTCCGCGCACAATTATCGACTAGACTGGACCATTCTGAATTAGGTATAGGCAGGTATATCTTTAAGTCAGATGATAAACAAGTCTCGCTTTGGCTTTTACCATGTGCTTGCACCCCTTTTGATTTAAGAAAAAACATACCCGTAAATGATATAATTCAACAAAATACTTAAATATGTAATTAAAATATGCATGCATTAAACCCAAAAGAAATATTTGAAATAAATTGTTAATGTACTGCTAATTTCTATTCGGTGTCTACAAACAAAAAGTCCGTGGATAACAATTGATAACCCCGAACGAGTACACCTTGCTATTATAAGGTAGGTCAATTCGGGTCATCTAATTCATTTATTTACTTGGTCGCCCTTAAAATAGAACAATCCAACACTTAGAAATTTTCACCTGTTTGAAAAAAATTGTGAAACGGCGAAGTCAACGTTTTTCAGTTATGTATGATCATTCTTGATATACATACCAAATATGATAGAGATTAGTGTAAAAATAAAGCTGAAATCGTGAGATTTCCATTATCTAAAGGAAGTGAAACCGACTTTAAGTGTGTATTTCACTTAAGCTGACATGTAGAAGACCATTTAAGTAGACTTAAACTCTTTAAGAGTTAATGAAAGGAAGATAACAGGAAACACCTACAATGGCCGAACATTAAAATCACATGCCACAATCTTGAGGCCTTTTTTTGACTCCTTTGCTCGAAATTTTATGCCAAATTGGAATTCGCCGTTTTTCAGAATTTCTCCTGCTTTGACTTTGAGATGCAAACACTTCATGAAATTGATAAATAACTTGAAATTGTTTCATTCTATTTAAGCCATTAGACAATATGCTTTTAAACATTTTAGACTAACTACAGTCTCAAAAATTACAAACACATTACCCCTTACCACAAGTATTTCACACAATCCTTTCCATATATTCATATGGAAAAGCTTATTAACATATTATTATTTTAAAACACCAAAATTCACAGAGACTCCCATATATCACAAATAAGAACATTTGCGTGGTTTATGACAATTAAATTCGAAATATTCATGCAAAATGGGAATTTTTGGATTTTTAGTTTTTAAGACTTTATCATTTCACAATAAGAAAGCGAAAATAATCTCTGATGAAGTAAAGATAATGATTATTTTGTAATTTTCAGTAAATAGTTCATCATTTAAAATGTAATTATAAAGAAATTATCTATTCATTGTTTTTAAAAGAAACTAAAACCTGTCCTTTTATGTGAAATATAAGTTTGAAATAGAGCAATATCATGTTCAATTGATATTAACTTGAAAATGTACATACAAACGGTTACTTTATATGTTTTATATATAAAGCTATAAAATAATTGCGATTGATTTTTTCAATTTGTCATTATTTAAAGTGCAAACAAAAGACTTTGATAACACACACAGAGAAATATTGAAAAGTCAGAGTTTTCTAGAGTTTAATACAGTTTTTCCGATTGGGTTACAAATGCGTCTATGTGTTGCAGATATTTGCTAAAGACTCCTTAGATATGTACAAGAAAAATATGATTCTAATCAGGAAATATTCACTGATACCTTTTTTAGTTTCTGTTGAATAAAAAAATGGGCAGTGGGTTCGTGTTTTTAACAAGTAAACGACAAAGACTAACCAAATCTTAAAAAAGGGGGAGGGTGGATGTCGTCCCACTTAAATACATATGTGGCACTATAGACAAAATTTGAGTAATACAATATTCTTTTTATCTGCCTTGAATATGCTCGTCTTTATGATTTTAACATACCGGTTCAGAATTTTGATGCATACAACGGCAAACGAGTACCGAATTAAAAATGCAGAAAGAGGAAATTTCGAAATCCAAACGAAATCCAAAATCATGGCAATTCATATCCAACACAATTTGAGACAGCATGACAAAGACAAAATAGATGAACAAAAATAAACAAGAACGCCACAAAACTAAAGCACTAGCAGAGTGAACCCCTACAAAATTTTGAGGTTTCATCGGGTGCTCCGGATGCAATGTAAAATTAGTTCAAAGTTTGTAATGGAAAATCGGAAAAGTCTCTACATGGTAAAACAAGCAATGGAACAATGCTTTTATTGTTGTTCCTCATCTTGAAGTCACCAATAGGCCTTCAACAATGAGATTGAACTCATACCTCAAAGCTAGTTATAGACGGCCCCTAGCACCGGTTCGAGCAGAATTCCTTGCTTGTTGTCGAACAATGTCACATCGATGTCTTCTTAAACCCATGGATGCGAGATCGTCAACAGACATAAAAATTGCTGGCATAGCTTTTTAGCTCACCTTACCCGAAGTTTCAGTGTGACCTCTTGCCTTCACTTGGCGTCTGTCGTCCGTCCGTCCGTCGTCTGTTAACTTTTCACATTTTCATCTTCTCCTCTGAAACGACAGAAGCAAATTTAACCAAACTTTACAGGAATGATGTACTCAAGGTCCTTTACAAAGATTGCTCATTTCGTTCCGATCCTTTAAAAAATATGGCCGCCAGCGCGGAACTTAGGTTTAACATTGGAGCCTATAGAAAAAAAAATCACATTTTCATCTTTCCCTCTGAAATAGCTGAAGCAAATTCAACCAAACTTTACAGGAATGATGTACCAAAGGTCCTTTACAAAGATTGCTCATTTTCGTCCGATCCGATAAAACAAATGGCCGCCAGCACGTAACATAGTTTAACATAGGACCTTATTGGAATATCACGTTTTCATCTTTTCCTCAGAAACAGCTGAAGCAAATTCAACCACACTACAGGAATTATGAACTAAGGTCCTTAAAAAGATTGCCCATTTCGTTCCGATCCGATAAAAAACGTGGCTTCCAGCACGGAACATAGTTTCACATTTGACAATATAATATAAAAATATGATAAATCACATTTTCATCTTCTCTTCTTAAACGGCTGAAGCAAATTTAACCAATCTTTACAAGAATGATTTTCGGAAGGTTCTTTACAATGATTGTTCATTTTGTTCCGATCGGATAAGAAAAACGGCGGCCAGCACGGAACATGGTTCAACATTGGACACATTTTCGTCTTTTCCTCTGAAACCGCCTTAGCAAATTTAATCAAACTTTATAGGAATGATGTACTGAAGGTCCTTAACAAAGATTGGTCATTTTGTTTTAATCCGATAAAAAACATGGCCACAAGCATTGAATATAGTTTAACATTGAACCCTATGGGAAAACACATTTTGATAATCTCCTTTGAAACCACTAAAGCTAATTCAACAAAACTTTACAGGAATGATGTACTGAAGGTCCTTTAGTGAGAGTGCTCATTTTGTACCAATCCGATAAAAAACATGGCCACAAGCACGGAACACAGTTTAACATTGGACCCTTTTGGAAAAACACATTTCGTCTTTTCCTCTGAAACAACTGAAGCAAATTTAGCCAAACTTTATAGGAATGATGTATGGAAGGTTTTCTTACAAAGATTGCTCATTTTGTTCCGATCGGATAAAAAAACATGGCCGCCAGCACTGAACATAGTTTAACGTTGGACCCTATGGGAAAACACATTTTCGTCTATTCCTCTGAAATCGCGGGAGCAAATTTAATCAAACTTTGTAGGAATGATGTACTAAGGGTCCTTAGCAAAGATTGCTCATTTTGTTCTGATCCGATAAAAAAACATGGCCGCCAGCACCGAACATAGTTTAAATTGGAACCTATGGGAAAATCACATTTTGATCTTTTCTTTTGAAACTGCTGAAGCAAATTTAACCAAACTTTACAAGAATGATGTATGGAAGGTCCTTTACAAAGATTGCTCATTTTGTTCCAATTCGATAAAAGCATGGCCGCAAGCACAAAACATAGTTAAACATTGGACTCTATGGGAAACACTTTTTGGTCTTTTCCTTTGAAACTGCAGAAGCAAATTTAATCAAACTTTATAGGAATAATGTACTAAAGGTCCTTAACAAAAATTGCTCATTTTGTTCTTTAAAAACATGGCCGCCAGCACGGAACATAGTTTAACATTGGACCCTATGAGAAAATCATATTTTGATCTTCTCTTTTGAAACCGCTAACTGAACTGTATTGGAATGATGTATAGAAAGTCCTTTGTCAACTTTACTCATTTCAATAGGACAAAAACACACGTGTTAATGGAGAACATGGCTAACCATTAGACCCCACAGGTAAAAAACATCATTTTTGGTTATGCATGGCAGAGAAGTATCTTGTCAGGTGGGCGGTACAGGCTCAGTCTCTGAGCCTCTAGTTTACATTCACTGTCATCCATCACCCGACAAAAGCACTAGTGTCCTGATGTAGTGGACAAGTACAACATGTAGACATGTAGACGTGCTCATAGAGTCGATTTTAAGAAAGCTTTGCATTATAAAAGAGTGAGGCTTGCAGAGTCAGAGAACCGTAGAAATCTTACCCGAGGGTGTCTGAGATTTCTAAATCTTGCGTTTTCAACGGTATTTGATTAATTTTATGATAGTGTATCCATATGAGATGTTCTCTCAGGAACTGTTACATTAAACTGATATATATATATATATATATATAAACAGCATACATCACTCGCGCGGGAAATCTTTTTCCGGACTCCAGATAAATATGAATACAGAACAAAGTAATTAAGATTTATTTTAATCCAACATTTACTTGTTTCTAATGGAGTGCAATAGCCAACTTCATACTCATGGTCCCTTTCTTAAAAACACATAATAAAGATTTAAGAAATAAACTTTTTCTTAATTTTAAAAAACAGAATAACTTTGGCTATACATCAGAAGTAAATACAATTAAAAGGCTCCTAGACCCTGAAACCCTGAAGGTATTAAAGCAGTTGTATCCTTCATAAAACAGTCATTAGAACAGAGGAGAGAGGATCAAAGGTATATAAATTTCTAAGTATTTTAAATTCTTGTTATATGTTTTGTACTAGTTTTGTATGCTCTTGTTCCTAATTGGAATTGTGTTTTGCATTAATAAAGTATCACCTATTGATGTAACAGACAATCTGATTTGTCAAATAAAGTATCTACTTGTTTCTAATGGAGTGCAATAGCCAACTGCATACTCTTGGTCCCTTTCTTAAAACACATAATAAATAATATTAGTTGATCGCATCAAAATTACAATAACAGTACATTATCTGGATATCCAAAGGCGCCTTGATTTGTCTGTCACAAATATTGGTTAACAGCCCATTCCACGGTAATATGCTGTTATTGGTAAAATACATTCAACATATTATCAGATGACAACAAGCTTGATTAGATGATACTAGATATATCACTAAGCTGTCTTATCTAACTTCTGTCTTGCCAAATGTATTTTCGTACAAACAATTTCTCCCTTGTCACTATTGTTTTACAGTTCACACTGTTAGTGCTTTAGTTAAGGGTGTTGTATTTGTGGTGTTCGAGTGATTTTGTCGGTGTGTTACGTCTTTAGTCTTCTGTCTTCTGGTATTCTTATTTTGCCTTGTTTTTGGACTTTGATTTATATAATTCTGTGCTTTGTTCCTTCAGTGTTCTATTGCCTGTTTCTCATATGACGGATGGCATGTGCTTACCCTGTCGTTGATGTAAATATGTCCATAGTTTGAGGCATTTTGTGTTGTGAAACTTGTGTAGATTATGCCTTTGATTTAAATTCAAATACATTTTCGTTTGTTCGATTTGGCTGTGCCGTGCTGTCTGTATTTATGTTACAACTGGATTTGTGATTCTACCATTTTGACTTGATTTTCGTTTGTCGAAGTAATTCACCGCGTGTGAAGCGGAAATTTTCACTTATTATGCTTAGTTTGTTTTTTTTTTCTAGTGATAATATTTCATATTTCCCTCTCTTTTTCAAAATTAGATAACGAACAACAATAAAAAGTATTGTTTTACCGGTTTGAATTACCATGTATTTGTAGAGACTTTGTCTCATGTGCATTTTCTCCATATCCCTTCATTGTTTATTATATTTGTAATATTAAGACGTACATATTTTTTTACTTGTTATATCTAAATTTAAGTAAATTTTGTTCAAAACTAAAAAGCGCATCCTTTTGCATAGCTCAGTCCTTTGCTGATTTTTTTTTTCATTTGGATCCTGTGATCATTTGTTCTGTATCAGATTTGGACATATTTTGTTTTATGGATTTCAAAATGTTTTGATTTGATCTATGCTGAAGAGACATAAGATGTCGAACTGGCCATATTCACATTTTATATTCAAAACTTCTCTGGTTTTTTTTTGTTATTTATTTTCCAATTGGCCGATACCACTGCTGGTGGACTGTTAGTACCGATGGTATTACAACCATATATATCAAACATATAGAAATTTTTGTTTAAAAATGAGATGAAGCTTTGTCCTTGGCTGCATAGCTCTGTCATTAGGTGATTTTGGCTTTTTTATTTGGATCTTATTGGTCATTTGTACTCAATCAGCTTTTTTATCTTCACTGAAGAGACATAAACTGTCGAAATGGCCATCTGGAGAATGGACGTGTTTTTTGGTATTTTGTTATTGTTTAAGAATATTTGTATCGCTAATACTGTTGATGAACAGCCACGAAACTATCTAAATTAAAGGCATGTTCTCTGTCATATTCAAGTGCTTCAATTTCTTGTTCTGGTGTCTTTGCAGTCCCCGCATTATCCTCAGGCTGTTCATGCTGAAAGGATAATGCATTAGTATTAATAAGTTTGTTAATAAGGGGGACTAAACTTTTGTCCAAATGATCTGCAATTGTCAGATGACCTAGACCAATTTCCCAGATCTTTACGCATTCAAAATTATATTTTGTGTAAAGATAAATATTTATATGAAGAGATCCAAACAACGATACTTCGATTTAAGAAAAAAGATCATAGATTCCCAAATGTAGTAAAAACATAACTCTAGAATCGTTCATCGATTAAGTTGAAACGGATGATGTCATGTCTGCGAATACAATCACGCCATTAAAAAAATCTTACAGTTTAATATGTCTTCTATAACAGTAGGTTCAATTAACTGTAGGGGACTGGCAGATTCTGTCAAACGAAATGATATCTTTATGAAATGTAAAGAATCATATGATATTACAGTGTTAGTTGATACTCATTCTTGTATAGAAAATGAAAAAAAGTGGTCTCATGAGTGGGGATACATTGCCCGGATTAGCTCTTGCTCCAGCAGAAGCAGAGGAGTAGCAATACTTTTCAAAAACTCATTTGAATTTAAAATTAATCAAGAGTTTATTGATGTAAATGGGAATTACATAATTTTAGATATTAATATACAAGATTATAGGTTAACATTAGTGGCACTATATGGTCCCAATGGTGATAACCCTGATTTTTTCAAAAAAATTGAAGACAAAGTTACACTGTTGGGCAACACTTCCATCATAATGGTGGGTGATTGGAATGTTGTTCAAGAGTATGATATGGATACTATTGGTTATTCAAATAAAAATAATCCAAAATCTCAACTTAGAATAAAGGATATGGAAAACAATCTTGATATAGTTGACATTTGGAGAATGAAACATCCTAATGTAAAACGATATACATGGAGGGGGCCAAACCGAAAACAGAGTAGGTTAGATTACTTTTTAGTCTCATCGGATATTGAGTCATCTGTATTGGCAACAGATATAGGAGTCAGCTATAGAACAGACCACTCACCGGTTAGTCTTAAATTACAGTTTTTAGATTTAAGCAGAGGTCCAGGAACTTGGAAATTTAATAATAGCTTACTTCATGATGTTGAATTTGTAAATAAAATAAAAGAAGTCATAAAAATGTGATTGTTGAATATGAAGTGGATCCAAACATTGATTTTGATAACCCAGAAAAAGTTTTCTCTGTTGACAGCCATCTACTATGGGAGACTATGAAAATGAAAATAAGAGGGGCATCTATATCATATAGTTCATGGCTTAAAAAAGAAACAGATAAACAGGAAAAGGAATTATTTGCCAAATTAGCTTTATTGAATAATAA
>MJUU01005737.1:24018-60991 GCA_002080025.1 Modiolus philippinarum
ATTACATTTATGTATGTAGATGCAAGAATAAGCTTCCTTGCATTAGAGGGGGGATTGAATTCTTAAAATACTATATGCAAATAGAGAAACTTTCGACTGAATTTTTATCTTCCCCTCATAGAAATTTCATTCAGAGTAAACTGTTGCGTTTAGAGGAGATTCTCAGTGACTGAGTTATATTTTTATATATATATATTTTTTTTTTCTCTCCGAAATTTTTGTGCTCTTTCTAAAAAAAATGATACACATTTCATATGTATTTTTCCAAGCTTAATTTGATGCTAAAGGATAAATATAGTTGACTGTCTTTTTGTACACTACATTTTATGTCTGTAATATTGTCTTCTATGTATGTAATGTGTACTACAAGTATGTCAGTAATACTTTTGTCTCTTGTATATGTAAATGTTATCAGTTGCTATAAAAATAAAGAATTACAAAAAGAAAAAAAAAAT
The DNA here is from genome assembly GCA_002080025.1 of Modiolus philippinarum. Taxonomy (NCBI): domain Eukaryota; kingdom Metazoa; phylum Mollusca; class Bivalvia; order Mytilida; family Modiolidae; genus Modiolus; species Modiolus philippinarum. The sequence continues at coordinate 24,474 of MJUU01005737.1, forward strand.
CTTACAAAAGAAGAAAAAAGCTCTTCACTCGTTTGCAAAAAAGAGATGATATAATCATCAAACATGTGGACCAAGGGAGTGGCCTTGTTGTTTTGGACAAATCTGACTATGTTACGATGCAAAAATGCAACTTCAGATTTGACAATAGTTTAGAGAATGACCCAACATCAGATTTCAATGGATGAATACTTGGAGAATTACAATCATGAAAGAACAAGGCCACATTGATCGAGATACATTTAAATATCTAAAACCCGAAAAACCAAAAGCCGGTAGATTTTATCTTTTACCTAAAATCCATAAGAACAATCCTCAAATTGCCATCCATCAGTACGCATTTTAGAATTGTTGATTTTCAATAAAGACCTCACGTAGAAGCATTACAGTAGTGAAACGTGTCATCCTGGGACACTTTTCCTCCCCTTGGGCTGATGTTTCACCCCTAAAATTCCCCCGATTATGCAACAACGGCAGTAGAATACCGAAGGAACAAGGGAAGCGATGACTACAAAAATCGAAGTCCAAAGACATGGCAGAAACGGTAACAGATAAAAACAAAGACAAAACAAGGACGTGAGACAGCTACAATGCACGGAAATAAAAAGATAACATTAAGAACTAAGGCACTCATAGTGTGAACTCCCATGAAAACCGGGAGTGACATCAGGTGCTCCGGAAGGGTAAGCATGTCCTGCTCCGCTAGCGGCACCCGTCAATCTATCAGTGAGTCAATCCGGGGTTGAGTCAAATCCGGTTATGTCAAATCTGTGAAGACGTGAAATTTAGCTGAAAATGTCCGTTTTCATTTGGGACACAGACACGTCATATCTGTCAATGATGTCATGGTGACGGCCATAGAATTTCTGAAGGGATGAAAGTAACAAAGGCTGAACAAATCCATGACTAAGCAGCTTTTGGGACAGTGTTTTTGCTCTAACTAAGCAAATGAGCTTATAAATAACGCCCAATGTCCTTATATGGTCATCCAGTACTGTACTTCCAAGTGTCATGAATGTAGAGCATCGTAAACGAAGTGAAATGGTGTGAGAGTGGTGGGACCGTTAGGAAAGGAGTAACCAGGTTAAGTTTTGTATTTTTTGCCGTTGAGCCGAAATCCCATTCTATTGTTTATTCTGTATGTATTAGTATGCCTCCTTTTGTGTTGTTTGATTGAGTCTTGTGTATCGGAGTTTGTACCTTATCCCAGTTGTATCATGTTGAATTGTTCTTTGTCTAGTCTATACATATTCTGTACTATTGTCTACCATATAACCTTCTCAAAACCTTTGGATTGGTATTTGAATCGATTTCTCATAATTTTTTGATCTCTAACTCCTTTTATCCTCGTCATTTGGTTTCCCATCCCGATCGCAGTTATCTCTCTGTTTCGTTACCCCAAATTTTATGTCTTTTTACTGTTATCCATTTTTATTGGTAATTCCATTAGTCCTGTATCATTATGGATTATTTGGTGCATTTCCTTCATTATTTCCTGTATGTATATCTTTTTTTTCAATTAGGCAAAAAATAATATACTAATTAAACTACAAATATTTTATTGTCCCCGTCATGTAGCAGTCATGGGTTTGGAAATGGGAGCTAGGAGGTCCCTAAAAAATAACAACAACTAAAAAAATTCACCGCACACCGGCTGCAACAGCAGCAGCAGCATTATTCCAGAAGTGAACATGCAAGAATTGAAAATGAGCAGCGATATGAGCTAGTGCGAATACCCTTAAACAGCGAAATAACTACCACACAGCGACTGAAGCAGCAGCAATATTCTCGAGATGAACATGCAAGCATTGAAAATGAGCAGCAATATGACCTAGTGAGCATACCCTTAAACAGCGAAATTACTACCGCACAGCGGCAGCATCAGCAGTAGCAATATTCCCGAGATGAGCAAGCGAGCAGCGAAATGAGCACACGAGCAGTGAAAGGAGCAAGTGAGCAGCGACATTCCCAATCTGACCGTATTTAAAGCTTTGTTCGTTAAAATATCGTCATTCGTACTTTGAATACAGAGAGAGGAAGACGTCGATAATGTATCACTGCGACCTTTCTGACCAATCGTCATTCCAATCTCGTTCGCCACAAGAATCAGAAACGCGATACAGAAGATATATCACAAATTGAATCAGAGACAGAGTCCAACGTATCAGATGAAAGCAATCATTTTAATGAATTCGTATATAGCAACGAAGAAAGTAACCACTCTAATACGTCAGAAAAATCCACGGACGAAAGCACTGAAGATGAAGATGACCAAGAGTCTCTATGGAACCTGATCGTGAATCAAACCTTTGACAAACTCGAGCCAGAATACACTAAGAAAGTAGAGAAGAGTTAATGGAAGAAGGACACGACTCGGAAAGGGCTCGTTTAGCCGCATATGAAGAGATGCATAAATTTTTTAGAAATCATATGAGAAAATAATACATGTACCTAGAAACGGTGTTCTGGAAGGAGGATTACAACAAAGATCCAATTCACAAAAAGATAAGAGATACGGTCAGACGCGTAAGAGAAGAAGAAGACTACGACGCCAGGGAATCTTGGCAACATATCTGTTAGATGACATATTGGACAGATTTGAACCACTTCCAATCGAGGATAGCAACGACTCAATGTAAAGTGAAAAAAGAAGAAAGGGGCGGGGTTATGCGAATCCGTAGGGTAGGCAGTCACAAGCCTGGAGAATTGCAGAGTGTCCCTTTGAAATATATACGAATTTTTGGATACCCCTATCTTCGGAAGGGTAGAGATAGAACATTGAAACCTTCACCGATCGCCGAAGGAGCTTGAAGTTACCAAGGATTGATATATTCGTTTTACGGGAAACGATAACGGGATGGAAACCAAAAGACGAGGATAAAAGGGTTTTTGTCGGGCAATGGATGACAGCGATTGTAGGAAACTTTGCCAGTTAAGTTTATGTTTGTTGACGATCCATGGATCATTAGATTAAAAAGCATGGATGTAGCATGCTAGACAATTAGAAATGAATTCCGCTCAAACCGGTGCTAGGGGCCGTCTTGAACTTTCTATGAGGTATGAGTAAAGCTCATTGATGAAGGCCTCATGGTGACTTCAAGATGAAGAACAACAATAAAAGCGTCGTTCCATTGCTTATTATTACCATGTATTTGTAGAGACTTTGTCTCATTTGCATTTACTCCATATCCCTTCATTGTTAATTAGAGATCACACAATAAAGAGAAATCGATACAAATACCAATCCAAAGCTTTGGAGAAGGTTATATGGTAGACAATAGTACAGAAAATATATAGAAAAGGTTGAGGGATTTCCTCACCTTTCATTGAAGATCTTATGGTGGCTTTGAGTTGTTATTACTCCCCTTTGGTCGTTGTCTCTTTGACGCATTCCCTATTTTCCTTCTTTTTTCTAAGGTAATAGTCAAAGAACAATTCAACATGATACAACTTGGATAAAGTACAAACTCCGATACGCGAGATTCAATCAAACTACACTAAAGGAGGCATATATACAGGATAAAACAATAGAATGAGATTTCGGCTCAACTGAAAAAAAAAATACTAAACTAAACCTGGGTTTCCCCTGCCCGAAGCGTCCCATCACTCTCACACAATTTCACTACGTTTACAGTGCTCTACATTCACGACACCCGAAAGTACAGATTCGGTTTATGGATGACCATATAAGGAAAATGGGTGTGGTTTATAAGCTCATTTGCATAATCGGGGGAATTTTAGGGGTGAAATATTAGCTCTAGGGGAGAAAAAGGGTCCTAGAGTGACACGTTTAACTACTCATTACCATCATATATAAAATATACTACAGATTATCTACAGAAAATAGAATCCTTGAATCTTCTACCTTCCGACACAATTCCCGTTTCAATGGACATGACGCCCATTTATACCAAAATTCCATACCACAATGGTATGGCAGAGAAGTTTTGGACAAACGCACCGTTAAAGAGCTACCAAACGAATATCTTGTCCGTTTGATGACACCTAGTGCTCAACAACACAACAACTCACTCCAAGTAAATGGCACAGCTATGGGCACTAAAATGACACAATCATATACATATACAATATATGTACATTGTCGGAAAATATAAAATTTATTTGACAAGCTTTAGAAACAGGTAGAAATGCGAGGTTTACCGAGCATTTCTCGCCTGTTTCGCAGCAAGTACAAATTTTATATTTCCCGACAATGTACGTATATTGTTTTTATCCTGCCATAATTAAAAACCTATTTAAAATGCTTTTTCCGAGTGAAGCGGGACGGAGTAGAAAGTAAACAACTTCGGCCATTTTGGTTAAATCCTTGACGTCATAGGCGAATTTACACTGTGACGTCAAAGCAGTGAGGTTTTTCAAACCAGTCGCCCTGCGTTTTCTTCGTTCAAAATCGTGGGCTGGTTACCAGCCTACCCTACGAATACGAAAAAAAATATTCGTAGGGTCGTATTCGTCTATGAAAACGGCCATTGCAGGATAAAAATATCGTAATGACCAAACTTGAAAAAAAATGTCATTACAGTCTCCATGCCATACCTGAACTTGTCCTTTCATTGATTATTACTGAGAAGGTGAATACAGAGTATGCGGAAGCAAACACTGTATGACTTGCAAAACCATTCAAAATTTAAACCACATGAAATGAGAACAATTAATGGCAAGACCACCTGCTCAGCTGATATGTAGTGTACCTAATAGAGTGTGGAATTTGTTTTCTTCTTCTACAATGGCCGAAAATTACAATTACATGTCACAATCCGCCGGAGAAAACACGTGAAAAACACAAATAAGACAAAAGACAAACATTTACAACAATAGGGACAGTACCGGCACTAGCAAAATCCAGCGGTTGGGTAAACCGGTTTATGGTTACCCAACCCCCCCCTTTTCCTATAGTATAAAAACATACGCATAAAACCCAGTATGTGGGGGAAACAAAATAGCAGTTCAGTAAATGTCTGAACAGTCATCGAAGCGGCATCACCCCCAAGTCTGACCNCCCCCCCCCCCCCCCCCTTTTCCCTTAGCAGATATGTCCGCTATTCAGATTATAAAGACGGATCTATGAAGTTGAAAGTAGATGTTATTGAGACCAAAGTCCTAACTGGGGCGAAAAAGATAACCAGGGTGGAGAAAGTTTTTGGATTTGAAAACTTTAGACATTATGACCGAGTGTGATTCTTTTTTTTTCCCTTTATATATACAATTAACTAGATTACTTATACCGATCTGTAAATTTTTATTATTTCATTAATCCATTGTATGCGTAATTCATTATTTATCCGTCTTCATATATTTTGATGACACATTAAAAAAAATGTCATTAGTACAATGTGCATCGTAATTGTTTTTTTTTTATTATTCTATCTATTTTGATTACGTCATTTATTTTTTTATTGTTATTAGTACATATTCATCTGAATTGTTTTTGTTATCGATGTGTAATTAACACCCATCACTTCATTTTAGTTATTCCAAATATTTTCACATTTTCAATCATTTTTACGATGTATAACTTCTTATATGTTTAAGTTGTAAAACTTTTTAGACTTTTAAAATATATGCTACTCAACAAAAGAAACGATACACAGTTAATTTTGTTAATATGCTTGTGTTTTGCACTTTACAGTTTCTATTTTAGTGTATTTCCTTTCTTTTTCATAATGTGTTCAACGCCAAAATGCATTTTATTCTTCATTTTCGAATCAATTCCGATAAGGATACGATGAAGATCCGGGTGGTAGTTTTCTACCCGATGATAGAGTTCGCCGTTTAATGAGTAATAATTTAAACCGTTTGATATCAATAATAAGGACATTTCATCAGGTTAACAATTTGCCACTTAAAAGGATAGAGAAAAAATCTCCCATTTCGATGTCCCGTTCAATCCAAAATCAATTGCGAACAATGACGTAGCGTAGTCAGACCGTCGATGTTGATTTCTGTTCTCACTTCCATTGTTATGTGAAAACAAGAACAAACTAAAGACTAATGATTCATCTGAAGCAACATGCTGATCAAATGATTAATCACGTTGCAGCAGATTGCAACGTCCAGATTGCACGTGTCTGAAAATCAGCTCAATATTGTTAGATATGCAAATTTGTATCAGCAAAATTAGGGTAGTTCCCTAACCGGACTCACCATTGCTTTTGTGACATACCTGGCAACACCGCCGTCACTTCTTCCAGCTAGCGCCCTTGATCACTCGGCTACTTTGGCTATATAGACATATATATGGGTCTGGAGCTGGCATGTCAGTTAACTGTTAGTAGTCTCTTGTGATTTCATGTTTTTGTCCGTATATTTAGTTCTTTCAGTTTCATTTTTCACAATTGACTCAGTCCTGTTGTTACGATTGTTTTTTTTATTTATCACATTGGCTGTAGGGGGAAGGTTTGGATCCAATAAAACTAGTTTAACCTCGCCGCAGCAGGTTTACGTCTGTCCTAAGTCAGCAAATTTATTAAGCCTTTGTGTGTCTTGTCCTTTTTCTAGTTAGTTTACTTTATGTCTATAGGAGTCTAGGATGATGTTTATTTCGCTTTCGACTTGATTGCTCTTTTTTCAGGGGCCGACTCCGACCTGCCGTTGGGTGTGGGGTTTTCTCACCGTTCATTGAAGATCTTATGATGGCTTTGAGTTGTTATTACTCCCCTTTGGGTCGTTGTCTCTTTGACACATTCCCCGTTTCCCTTCTTTTTTCTATATAGCCTTTCTGTAAACGGTTGATACCTCTTCGTAGGTTAAATCTAGGGTTGTAACGAAGTACATGATGTATAGAAGTTCACTGCAGACCAGCTGCGATGTAGTGTCGTGTATAGCATATAGATACAATGTCTTTTGACAAGAAAGGCCGCTACACAAAGTTATTATTTTTATATAGTAGTCTGAAGTATGCGAGTATGAAGAATAGGCTCAGTAAGATATGACCTTTAAACTTTGCCCATTTATTCATTCAAAAATAACAGGATACAGCGCAATAAACCGTTTGCATCCATGTCCCACAATACAGCAGAAACAGTTTATCCTGCGAACCAGTTTAAGTAAAAATTTTCTCAAATTTAAAGATATTTATCTCCTATTGAGATTTTATTTAAAATTGAATGTGAGCCCTTTAAGCTCTTTTATTAGTACGGACCATGGTAAATGTGAGGCTATATTGCTAACTATTTCTTAAATCCCAAATTTACAATGAATTCCTCGTTCCTTGAAGTTCATTTTGAAATTGACAACAGAGGTACACTATAAACTAGGGTGCATGACAAACGCAATGATTTCACTTTTCAAATATTCAACATGCCAAAGGCACCGGCATATGGAGTTCAAATCTCCCAACTCATTCGCTACTCAGGGGGCCTGTGGTCGATACAGTGACTACCTTGATAGAGCTCGGATACTAACAAATAGGCTATTTAAGCAAGGGCATGTTACCCATAACTTGAAATCATCACAACAGAAGTTTTACGGTCGACATCACGATCTTGTCGACCGCAATAGCAGATGACAACAGATCTTTATCTTTGCCACTGAAGTCTGTTTTGCCTCTACCGGATTTGACTTTACTACCGGGGTTGACATGTTCAACACGGTGGGTATATAAAAAGCAGGAGATGCTTACTCTACCGGTACATCTGATCTCACAAATGGTTGTTATGGAGTCCGAGTTGTTCATTTTTGTATATGTGTGTGTGTTCATTTTTCTTTTCTGTGCCGTGCTCATGTCTATATTTTTTGTTGTTTATCCGATCTGGCCTTTGTTATTGGATTTTTTCGTTTTACACTGACGATTCGATTCTCACTTACTTTATTCCCACAAATATGATTTTTAAAACACAAAGTAGGTTTATGAGAAGTAACGTTTAATAGCAGCATACACTTTAACTCCAATGAGCGAAAATTAAAAACTAAAAGTATATAGACAAAATGCATCGTGTGCATCAGCAAAGTATACTAAAGTATTCCTCCAAGCATTATTCGAAAGTACAGAGTGGGTTATTAGTTGTTGCGGATAAAAGAGGTATACACTTAAGGCACCAGTGAACTTTTTATATATATCTGAACTTTTTATATATATCTTGAAAACATGAAAACAAAGGAGCAAAAAACGTATGGTACATATTTGTTTTATATGCTAAAGCATGGTTACAATTAGTTAGTTTGGTTACAAAGTATCAAAAGCCTAGAAAAAGTACGAATAAAACTTTACTTTTGATGCTATATAGTTTGAAGAATACACGAACGCATAACGACGTAGTGAACCTTATATGTCGATTCTACATTTAGTGTACTAGCAAAAGGCAATGTATAAATACTTATAACATACACTATTCTGACATTGGAAGAGATCATCACTGCCTATGGAATTAGTTCTTTCGGCGATTTCGTTGTCAGATCTTGAAAATATATAAATAAGCAACAATATTCAAGATTATAACGTTTAAAAAATACACAGATTTCAGTCATGAACTTATTTTTTACTTTGCGTTCAAACCTATTATGTTATTTGTTTTATCAGTTCAGATTTTCATCATTCTGTTAGCACTGCAGAGAAATTATAGATCTTAACGTTTGAGTTTTCTGGAAAGTCTAGGATCTCAGTTATCATTTACCTTTGGTGTCATTAATTTAGGCCTTCTTTACATCGTTACACTGCTTCGTAAATTTTTAACAGATTGTGGACCCTTTATTATAGAAGATTTAAGAAACGGTAAATACAAGCGTCATTTAGATCATTAAGGGACCGACTATTTAATCTGAAAAGGGGGGCTATGGTTTTTTTCGAAAAAAAATATTCTGAAGCTGATTTTATGGGAAAAAAATATTTTGGCTGCAAAAAATGATGAAAAAAATATTCTGAAGAGGGCTTTCTGTCCCCCCCCCCCCCNCCCCCCCCCAAAAAAAAATAATGCTTATTTTCAAAAAAAAAAAATGTTTTAACTAGTTAAAAAATAACTTCATATGTCCAGAAAAAACATAACCCCTCCCCTTTTCAAGTTAAGTGGTCGGTCCCTAAGAACTAAACTGAATTTACTATTTAGTTTCTACACATGACCATTTTGAGTTTTTTTTTAGTTTAGATTCAATCAAAACATTCCGAAGACCAAAATACAGATAGTTAAAAAATCTGATGTGCGAAAAGAATAATTACAGCGTTTTGCTGGATGTTGAAACCAGAAATATAACGAATCATAATAACACATTTTTTCATGTTTGTAGACATGAATAATATAAAAAGCTGGTACAATACAAGTCAAAAGCAAATATTAAACGAGAAAAACTACCTTAGTAAATAAGCGGCTTAAACAAAAAAAGTGTGTCAGAAGTGTTATTTATTAATTACCTGTCAATGTGAAAATGGATTTTCTAACTGTAGATGAAAAGTAGATAATGGTGTACAATATTTTTATGATTATTTATCGGCAAGAAAATAATTCTTCATATGTATCACATTTCGATTTGTAGGTAAGCATGCTCATCAATGTAAACCCATGCATGGTGAACATGCATCATGTCCCCGCCGCACAAGAAACTTGAAATAAGTCATGCTACAAACTGTTTGTGCAGTATGGATTTAAAAATTGTTCTATACATGGGTAAATTGGTTTGAATAACGAAGATTGTCAAGACTGGATATTTGTTAGGAAAACAAAACCTCTACATATTATAACAATAAGTCATAAGAAATGTAAAAGGAATGAAGAAAGCTGTGTCAAAAATAGCCATCGTAAGTTAAACTCAAATGTTCCAAGTCCCATAGATTAGATTAAAAGAAATTATTACAATTTGTGCATCTTTCATTTCAATACAATTAATCAAGACAGTTTAAGACAAGTTTGCAGTTTAAGACAAGTTGCCTTCAAAAAAATGTAAAACGTGCGAAAATATTTTCAGCCCAAAAACCTCTACAAAAGTATTTAATTGATACCTGTAGTAAACTTTGAAGATCTGCTCATAACACGAAATAACCCCACCAAGAACAACAAATACGACAATTGGTTTCAAAGGAGCTTTTTCAATAAAATCTGCTCAAAGAGATATTAATCCCTAAAACGAAACAAGTTTGGCAAATGAATATGGTATTGGGTCGTAAATATGTAGACGTGATTAATCTGAGTAAAGGTTGTCATAGAAAAGGCATCTATAAAATCTGCTAAAAGTGTTTTAAGTCCCATTACTCCTGCAGAATTGCGGTATTTGTAATCTAGTGCATAATCCGACAAAATTTTTACAAAACAGTTTCTTTAATGACAAACGAGGGGACGCAGACCATTTCTAGATCCAACGACTCGGTGTGGCGGGAGACAAAGACAAACAGCGAATTCATCAAAGGTACAGAAATATTAATTCACAGTAATTGGATCTTATTTACAGAATACACTGAGCTGATTAATATTTCTCGTCACTGGATCAAGTGGTTCTGTTTCAGGCAATGGTAAATACTCACCATTGCTCGTTTTCAATTAGAGAATATTTTGGCATCTACAAATAAACAATTTTAAACCGGTGCCCATAGATCGGTTTAACCCTACCGCTAGCCCTTGCTAGTACCGGTACCAAGTCCGGCTATCCCGATTTCCTATCGTTGTCCATGTTTGTCTTTTGTCTTTTTATTGTTTTTTCTTGTGCGGTTCCCGATTGTGGTTTTCGGCCATAGTAGGTGTTTCCTGTTATCTTTTCTACATTCATTAATCCTTTCAGACGATCAAAAAATAGGATGGTAATACATACATTTGTATTGATGTTCTGGCAACAGTTTCGAGAACTTCTGCTGCATTTACTGTATTCAACTGTTCATTCGCACTTTGTCGTGCTGTTGAAAATATAAAATATACATTTGAGTCATTTAAGTCCTGACTTATCAGAGTTATGACTATTTGTACGAAGAAATGAATGAATTTTTTACTACTTTATTGCTTAAAAAATTCTTTGTGAATTTAGTTTGTCTGCGTGAATTAAATACCGAACTTATTGAAATTTAATTTCTGCATATGGCCATTTCTACAAATCATATCCCTTCAGTGAAGATAAAATATAAAAATTTGGGAGACGATAAATTTAAAGATGTAAACTGATAGAAAAAAATAACGAATATGATCCAGATGGAAAGCAAAACTCGGCTGAGGATAGAGCTTAGCATGATGAAGTTAATCCTTCTTTTTCATCAAAATTAGCAACAAGTTGGATATTGCAAGTTTCCAAATAATATCGGATTTCGAATTAGCACCGAAGTAATCACAAATTGGCCGGTGAATACCCCTGGAGACTGACTGTCCACCAGCAGAGGCATCAACGAAGTAGTTACAAATAACTACCGAACTTACTGAAATTTAATTTCTACATATGGCCGTTTTGACAACTTATGTCTCTTCAGAGCAGAATCTATTATATGTTTCGATATTCGTTTGCCGATGTATATCAAAAAAAACATTTTCCATATACATGTATGTATAACCAAACAGTATTCGTTATTTTTTATGAAATACTTTCAATGTAAATGAGAACCGAGCCGTCAATCAAAAGAACGAACAATCCATGGACAATGGCAACATAGGAAACACTAAGAAACAATGACACCACTTAAGTACGGGAAAAAAAAAGAAAATGAAGACACACATACAGATGAACAACACGGAGCCATTAAAAACCATGGGTGAGATCAGGTGTACCGGTAGAGTAAGCATCTCCTGCTTCTTATAAGACACCCGCAATATTACAAACTGATTTATTGATATTTTGCACAAATCGTTTATTGGGGTAGAAAAATGTTAAACAAAGGCAGTAAAATACCTTAAAGACAAAGGACGCGTTAATTACCAGCAGTCAAAGTCCAGAGACATAGCAAAACACCAGTAAACCTATGTCGTTGCATTCTATTAGTGGTACTGTCGGGCAACTGATGACGGTTAATGTTATGATGATTGCGCATCAATGGGGTAAAAAACACATAGTTGTAGCGTGGCTACGATAGATAGTTTATTTCTCTATATTCAATAAACATAAGTTGGACTTTTTTCTAGTTTGATTTTTACTGTGAATCTTTTTGTGTATTTGATTTTGGCCGTTCACCGCACGTGGGGGGGGGGGGGGGTTTGGATCCGGGAGGGCGGGTTTAGCCCCACCGCGGTTTTTGCGCCTGTCCCAAGTCAGGAATGTGTTGGTCATTGGCTTGTCCTTGTCTTCTTATAAAATTTTGGTGTCTTGATATTTGGGTTATTGGATGTGGTTTGTTTCCATTGATTTATTCACTTTTTTACCTTTTTGGTGCCATTTGGGGCTTGCTGTGTGGTGTGGGGTTCTCGCTGTGTTGAAGACCGTATGGTGACCCCTGGATGTTTTGTTTTTTGTCGTTTTGACCTGGATATGGGATGTTGTCTCCTTGACATTTACCCCATTTCCTTTTTTTTCATATAGGTACAGAGAATAAAATATGAATACAAATAATATAATACAAAGGTTGACTAAAGTTGTGAACTATTGATTAACATAATATACAATACATAAAACAAGAATTAAATAACAAATCAAAGTAGATGCAAGTGTAAGTTAGGTTGTTGGAAGAGTGACATTTTCATTTATTATTCTTATTTTCATTTTTTATTATTATTATTATGCTCGACATCTAGTTATAGATACCGCTCAAACCTGTGCTGACGGTCGTCTTTGATTACTATGAGGCATGAGCATGCACAGCTAGTTAAAGGCCTCATGGTAACTTCAGGATGAAGAACAACAATTAAAGCGTTTTTATTCAAACATGTAAACAACCACCAAGCACGTGAATAACGCTTTAATCATTTTAGAATTCAAGGGAGGCTTAAGACATTTCCTGCGATGTTTCTAAAAATGCTTTGTTTTTCCATTTACAGCAAACAATGACAGGATATACAGTAAATGTACACGAGACAAAATATCTACAAATAAATGGTAAAACTTAATGGAACAACACTTTATATATTATCATCGGCTAAAGAGCTAACATCGTGAATTAGGCTGCAAGTAGAAATCTATTATACGCTAGATTTGTACTTTGTAGCCTTTAGCCGATAATAATTTTTTGTCTTTTTTTAAACATAATGAAGTGTTTCAAATCTAAAGAATTGTCCGCTAAGTGTAGAATCTAACTATGACGACTAAGAGATATATAATCAGATCAATACAGAGATTACACAAGTGATGGTAACCTTGTCAATTATAGCTTTAGGGGGCGTGTCTTCAATCATAACTCTACGTGTTTGTGTTGCTATATATATTTTGATTGATAATTATGTTTGTCACGTCTATGTTATGTAATTATTGTGTGTGTTTCATTTTCAACCCGTGGGTCCATCTTTTATGTAAATAAACTTTATTTATTTATTTATATCAAAAATTGGTTGTAGGAGCGCGTCGTCGATCGAAAATCGACGTACTTGGGCTTGTTTTTTGCATCAATAAAGGCTTACAAATATTTTTTCCCGCGTGAATACGGTAGTTTGTCATTTTTGTATAAACCAATCAGCGTTTACAAAAAATGCTTCATAGACAAACATGTTTCCTTTTACACTTATACTATAACTAATCCGAGATTCTGATTATCGCAAAATATTCAACGAATGGTCGATTAACGCAGTAATTCACGAATGAGCGCAGCGCATGAGTGAATTACAGTGTTTTTCGATCATGAGTTGAATATTTTCGATAATCAGAATCTCGGATTAATTATTGTTTTTATTATATAGATCAGTTCTCTCATAATTATTGGTTTAATTTGAGATTCTTTTCATTAACTACGTTTTCCATGTTAATCCGCTGAGACGTTTACTTTACAACAACGTTGACAACGTCCATTTTGACATCATTTCCTAGAGTGAAATTATGGAAAATAATTTCACAGTTAATTATCACTTTTCTTTCTCTGAGAAATTTCAATCTTTCACCGTCCTCTATATAATAATAATTGTTATTACTCATTGATGCGGAATCATCAGCAAACATAAAATAAATAAAGTGTTCTTACAAATTTTTCTACAGAGTTGTGTCAGACTTTTGCAGCAATCTGTATTATGAGTTGCAAATTTTATATATCTTTTCTTTGCTTTGATTTTATGTTATCACTTTCATGGCCTTGTAATTTAATATGTTACTTTACTTGTATGTGATACCCATCTGAAAACACGATACCTATACACCAAATATGTAATATACCTGACATTTGCTCCGATTCAGCGGCATATGTTGGAATAGGGGGGTTAGCTGTCTGTAACATTGTTGACAATTTAGAATTAACCATTTCCATTATCCTAAGAGCTTCTTTCAATGTCAGAGTATCAGGAATAGATTTTGTAGGATTTTCAAACATCAATTTCATCATCTCTTGTAACAAAGCGCTTCTGGAAACGTTGTTTTTATAGCCAACGGCCTTATCAATCAAGACTACAAGAAGATATAGTGTGCCAATGTTGTCTGGATTATCGTCATGTCTAGACAAGCGATTAATGATGCTTTTAATGATGTATTTTGCGTCGATTAGAAATACCAATAAAGTGACAAATTCTTCTACTTTGTTGATGGAATGATTCTGCAAATTATGTTCCCGTAAACATATTTGGCATAGTAATATTTTGCAAATTGCACAATATGAACGTAATTCACATTCATAATGATCGCTTAAGCTACAATTTAACTTTGGTACTATATCTAAAAGACTTATTTCTGCGTTTCTTCCGGTAAATTCGATAACTTCATGGTTCTTATAGTCTAATATTTTTTTATGATATTTAATACATTGATGGTCCACGAGCAAGTTGCAATGTTTGCAGAAGCCAGCAGCACTGCCACGGTCAATGCACATTTCACATTTTCTTTCAGGGTTGGCTGAATGAAACTTTTCCAAAATAGCTGGAAAATCAAAAGGCACACGGTTGGTTCTATTTTTATGCTGTTCTGGCCTTTGCGCGTGTATATATTTAAGAGCAAGAATAACACCATCTGTTATTTCATTCATCTCATCCATCATTAACTTTTTTCTGCAATTAACAAACGTCAATATTTCACGAAAGGATATGGAGTAAATGAACATGAGACCATAACACATATGTTAACTCCAACTGCAATAATTTATTGAACTGTATGGCCATTTCGGAAATTAATACCTAATCAGAACCCAAACATAGGAAATCCATAATTTCATAAATATTTGAAATGCATAAAACCAAACAAAATCCGAATAATCAGTAGTATAAATTATAGGCAAGGACAAAACTACGATGGAGGGAGTTAAACCTTAGGTTTTAGAATTTACATAAATTAAGATGATAGTAATGGAACAAAGTGTACACATGAGATATTATCTCATATACAAGTACACCATATCTAAGAAAAATAAACTTAAAGAGCAAAGCTTAATTGTCGAACATAAACCAAAATAAATTTACTCCCATTTGGAAGGGCAAATATTTATATACTCAAAACAAAAGAATCGTTTTTGGTTCTCGGTGTCCTTCAAGTAGTTTCATCTTCCAAAATGACTTACATCGACACAAAAGACTGTTTATAGTCATTTTAGACTGCTAATTTATCAGAAAATATACAAATGTGGCATATATATTTTTTATTCCTAGGAAGAAAACTTGCCAGAGATTACCTTACTAGATTTTCGACAAAATTTAAGCCTTTTTGAAAATGGCCTAATGTAAAATGTATGTAAATTCGCGCCTTAATGGCTGTACTTCTTTCCTTTTTCGGATCAATGAAACTTCGGAATTTTGTTATTTATTGCCACTCGCCCGATGCCTTTGTTGAGGTTCGTCTTGATCTTGTTTGGTAATTTCAGTAGATCGGTAGTCTTTCGCCATATTGAATTTGTTATTTTAGCTGTTTTGGTATTTTCTGCTTTTTAAATATGCAAATATTTCTAATAATTTCAAACATTGGCGTATTGAAATAGTGTAGTGCGCCCTGACAATATTATGGCTTTGACATTTAACACAATCTGGGCACACAGAAGCTATAGTTATTCGTCATATAAGCGGGAGGTTGATGCATCAATAAACCTGGTTTCCCACCATTTTATTTATAAAATGCCCGTTCCAAGTCGGGAATATGACGGCTTGCCAAAAATGTTCTGTGTCGGATTGTGTTCCCCTGATTCAGTCGAATGTTATACGGATTTTCCCTACTGGTCTCTTCCTTTGATCGATTCGGACTTTTGTTGTCACTTTTATTTTGTAATGAACCAATCAATATAATATCTATGATACAAAATGAAAAGGGCCTATTTTGACTTGATTTAACATGTATTTATCTAATTAGATGAGGTAAAGTAACTTGATAATAAAATGAACTGGAAGAGGATATTTGAAAAAGGGAAATAATCTGATAAAAATATTTTAAATAGATATCACTATAAAAATTCACATTTTACAAATTATTTGGAAAACGAAGTTGGTAACCCCCATATTTAAAGTATTTCCCACTACACTGGAAAGACCTTATTGTCACCGGGTACAACCACACATATGGGGTGTCGGCTCTATGTGGTAAGGGGTGTCGGTTTTTTGTGATGAAATGAGGGTAAATTGAAGGTAAGATCATGATTTGTTACAAAAGTAGACCTTATAGATTTAACCAATGTATCTAACGGAGTACCCCAATCATCAAGGAATGCGAAACACCTAAACACTATACGCTATACCATACAGTTTCTACAAACACTCTTCCTCACTTTTTGTGGTACAGGTCACGTCAACTTTTCAGGCTTGTCATTCTCTTATAAAGCACTGTTGAGATGTATAGTGTATTGTGTTTGACTTGTATGACACCATTTGGTGTAATGTAAGTATGAATCATCTGGATTCAAATATAACGTAGGCATAGGTCGAAATGCATCAAATCGTGTATGTGTCTCACGGGGTGTCGGTATCGGTGAAGTACGGGGTGTTCGCTTATATGTAAAAAGAGTTTAACTTTCGTTATTTATTCTTCTGTAAATAGTTTTTAAGCGCATGTAACGACTTCTCTATATCCCAATGGCTTAGCTGACCAGATTTATTTTTTTTGTCGGTCGCCTTTCATTTCGTCAGTTGGCAAAGGCGGTGGTAATTGTTTTAAATTGTTGCTGCTACATGTTCGGTTTCAATGATTGCGACCCAGCAACTCCGTCCCCAAATTACTACGACCTCGAAAGAAAAAATGAGTAAGGCGCCATTCATTTTTATACCCCCCTTAAACAAGTTTGGGGGTATATAGGACTCACCCTGTCTGTCTGTCCGTCCGTCTGTCCACACTTCTTGTAAGCGCAACTCCTCTTAAACCACTCGAAGGACTTTGATGAAACTTTACACAAAGGAAGGGCACTATATATAGATGTGCATGAGGGAATATAATTATTGTGCAAAACCAGGAAGGGGAGATAATTTGACTTTGACTATTCAATTATTTCTATGTATGGGTTACCTCGTAGGCACAACTCCTCTTAAACCACTTGAAGGATTTTGATTAAACTTTACACAAAGGAAGGACGCTATATGGAGATGTGCATGAAGGAATATAATTATTGTCCGAAACCAGGAAGGGTAGATAATTCGACTTTGACTTTTCGTTGATTCCTTATGTGTGGGTTAATTTGTAAGCGCAACTCCTCTCAAACCCCTTCAAGGATTTTAATTAAACTTTACACAAAGGAAGGACACTATATGGAAATGTGCATGAAGGAATATAATTTTTGTCCAAAACCAGGAAAGGGAGATAATTCGACTTTGACTTTTCGTTGATTCACTATGCATGGGAAAGTCATTCACTTTGTATGGGTTACCTCGTAAGCGCAACTCCACTTAAACCATTTGAAGGATTTTGATAAAACTTTACACAAAGGAAGGAAACTATATGGAGTTGTGCATGAAGGAATATAATTATTGTTTGAAACCAGGAAGGGGAGATAATTCCAAACTGACTTTTCGTTGATTCCCTATGTATTGGTTACCTCGTAAGCGCAACTCCTCTTAAACCACTTGAGGGATTTTGATGAAACCTTAGACAAAGGAGGAATACTATATGAAAAGGTACATGAAGGAATATGATTATTGTCCAAAACCAGGAAGAGGAGATAATTTAACTTTTAATATCATTGATTCCATATGTAAGGGTTACCTCGTAAGCACAACTCTTGAACTACTTGAAGGATTTAAATGAAACTTAGACAAAGGAAGGACACTTTATGAAGATGTGCATGAAGGAATGTTATTATTGTACGAAACCAGGAAGGGGAGATAATTTGACTGACTTTCGTTGATTCCTTCTGCAGTGATTTCTTTTTTCAAATTAATATAAAGCAAAGATATTGTGAAGTCAAATTGTTGGAGAGGCACATTTTTTTCAATGTAATCCTCTTGAAAAGTTGTTTTCAGTGTTGTAATGAATTTTTTCTAATGCTTATGAATTTTGTGTAAAATGTCAAATAGGCTAAAAAAGAGTGAATGTTATATTTGTCTGATTTCGACAAAGTATTTTCATTGGTACCCTTGTGAAAAGTTCTTTCTTGAAGATTATATCATTGTATCCATACTTGTATTGTGTCCACACTTGCACTGTGTCCACACCTGTATTGTGTCCCAACCAACTTAAATTTGCACTTACCATATCGATTCAGGGTTTAATGAGCGGGGGGTATATTTTTGTCTGCCATTCGGCGACAGCTTTTGTTAATTGTATGTTTATGTAAAATTTGTACCAAGATATAAAATATATCGAAATTGAAAGACATACAAGTATATATATTTAAATGTTATTAGGAAATAAATTTCCAATTGATAATATACGCATGGTCTAGTGCAGTCTTAATGAACAATAAAAAAACGTTTATCATATTTGAAGTTATTAATAATGATATAAACGATATACTGACAGCTGGAATTCTTTGAAGACAGCAAGGACTGATACACAAATAAAATAGAAGGACCACCAACCTTTGAATATTTAGCTTGCATTTGTAGCTTGTGTTTAAAAAATTTTAACAACCAATTGACAAATCAACCCAGCTGAATCGGATCAACTTTGGGTCCGAAAAATTGTGGGCCGATCTATTTTGGAGCCGAATCAACATGAAATTAAAATGGTCGGGGGAGTGTGATTTCTTCTTTATCCCGAAGCTTTCAGCAGGTGATAATTTAGTTAATAATCATCACCCTCAAACAGTGAAATAGATAATTACAGGAAAACTACTATGACCATGATGACCTTGGTCATTCTTAGTTTCCTACTATCTGTTTCAACTACAGATGGAAACAATTTTCCAGGGTGTTGACACAATTGGAAAGAAAGAAGTAGAAGATTACCGAACCCACCATACAGTTTTACACTTCAATTGATGCAGTCAAACTGTAATATTGGTGTGACAATTTTGCAAGTTGATTCTTTCCACAGGGAATCTTTGGTTTGTGAATACAGCTTGCATGGGATATTTGAAATTAAATAGTTTTCACATTGGAAAATTCATCTTTCAAGAATTGAAAACAAAAGGTTGAAAATGCCAAATATTGAGTTTTAAAGTCTATTCTCTATTTTCCAATAAATGTTTTGACCTTTTGTATATTTTGATAAAATAGGTTCTTATCTTCATTATTTTTTTTGTAAAAATGGAAAAATCAATTAATGACCAAGCGAAATCATAAATATGATATAATTATTTCCGTTAAAAATTAGTAGTTTAACATTTCCCTCCCAAAATTGATCATAATGATAAAAAAATTAATGAAAATATCAAAATGTTCCAGAAATGATATGATAAGATTATATTTGTGTTCATATCAATATAATTAGACTTGATTGAGAATATTTTCAAAAGTAAGATTAAGAATTTCCTTATCCCAAGAAAAGTTTTATGCCATACAAGAAAAGAACTGACATCAGTTCACCAGCCGTCACCATAGCATCATTGAAAGATATGACGTGTCAGTATCCCAAATGAAAGTGGACATTTTCAGCTAGATTCACGTCTTCCCGGATTTGACTACCGACTTTGACATTTTCCCGGATTGAATCACTCACAGTGTGACGGGTGCTGTTAACAGAGCAGGACATGCTTACCCTTCCGGAGCACCTGATGTCACTCTCAGTTTCACTGGAGTTCACACTGTGAGTGCCTTTGTTCTGAATGTTGTGGTTTCTGGTTCTGTGCTTTGTGTCTGTCTGGCGTCATTGTTTTTGTGTCTAACGTCATTGTTTTCTGTGTTCTCGTTTTTGGCCTGTCTTTGGACTTCGATTTTTGTGAATGTCACCCCTTTGTTCCTTCGGTATTCTACTGCCGTTTTATCAGCACTTTTCCCCTTTGAAAGAGGGAATTTGAAAAACTGATTGAGAAAATGGTATTGAAAAATGACCATGATCCTATATATATATAGTAGAAAGACTATAATTTACACTATAATAATTAAAACAATTAAAGGATATGGAGTAAATGCACATGTGACAAAGTCCCTACAAATAAATGATAAAACCAACGCTTTCATTGTTGTTCTTCACTTTGAAGTCACCATGAGGCCTCAACAATGAGCGTTGTTCATACCTTATAGTAAGTTCAAGATGGCCCCTATAGCACTAGTTTGAGCGGAAGTCCTTGCTATATATCGAACAATGCTGCATCCATGCCTTTTCTGGTCACGGATGCGGGATCGTCAACAAACATAAATGTAACTAGCAAAGTGCTCTTACATTCACTGTCACCTGACAAAAGTACTAGAGTCTCATGCTAGTTCGTGGACAATTGCAACATATAGACAATCATTGGGCACTCCTCAAGTCAATCGTTAGAAAGCTTGACATAATAAAAGCTTCTGTTTGAATTGCAATATATATATAACGTGAAGCAGCATGACTAAACAAAAGAATGTTTCTGGTATAAAAGATGGCATTACTAAACAAAAGAATGTTTCTGGTATCAAAGATGGCATTATAAGATCTGTTTGCTACAGTTAAAACTGTGTTTATAAGAAGAAATAACGAAAATAAATGTCTTTTTACATATAAGCCAACACCCCGTACTTCACCGATACCGACACCCCGTGAGACACATACACAATTTGATCCATTTCGCCCTATGCCTACATTATATTTGAATCCAGATGATTAATACTTACATTAAACACCAACTGGTGTCATACAAGTCAAACAGAATACACTCTACATCTCAACAGTGCTTTATAAGAGAATGACAAGCCTGAAAAGCCTGAAAAGTTGACGTGACCTGTACCACAAAAAGTGAGGAAGAGTGTTTGTAGAAACTGTATGGTATAGCGTATAGTGTTTAGGTGTTTCGCATTCCTTGATGATTGGGGTACTCCGTTAGATACATTGGTTAAATCTATAAGGTCTACTTTTGTAACAAATCATGATCTTACCTTCAATTTACCCTCATTTCATCACAAAAAACCGACACCCCTTACCACACAGAGCCGACACCCCATATGTGTGGTTGTACCCGGTGATTGTATTTCTTCTGATTATTAAGGTCTTTCCCACTACAGTGGAAAGACCTTATTGTTTTTCTTCTGATTATTATTAAGGTCTTTCACCACATGTGAAAGACCTTACTGTATTTCTTCTTATTATTATTATATTTTTTTCTTTTTCTGCCGTCCATAGCGAAAAAGTGTCGCGACATATCAATTCGATACTTTGAACACGTAATTGACTTAGGGAGGGGACGAAACCACTGACCCTGTGAAACCGATCTACTTTTAGTAAGGGGTTATCTTCCCGAAGACCGAAAACCTTGTTATCATGTTTGCTCAAAATCCGTAACCGATATCAAAATTCTAAGTTGGGGAAAATGTTGTCTTCATCCTAAGGATGATTTGTCATGCAAAAATATTTTTTGTGGTCGCGACCCCAGTCACGCGTTTTTGACCCAAAATATGCAAATTTCTGAAAGTTATCCGATTTCGATGAAATTAGGTTTATAGGTAGCTTTTAAAGTCCTGATTACAAATCTGTGGTCAATTTTTTTTTGCGCCCGCCATTTTAAAGATGGCGGTCAATTTTGTTATCGCGATATCTCGGAAACAATAAAAAATTTATGAAAACATTGTGTTGCAAAAATATTCCTCTCATTAAGATCTTCATTTATGGTTGGTCAAAAAGGAATTTCGTCCATCATTTTGAAAATGGCCTCCATTCGAAATTTTGTTATCGCGATAACTCGGAAACGATAAAAAATTTATGAAAACATTGTGTTGCAAAAATACTCCTCTCATATAAGATCTTCATTTAGGCTAGTCAAAAAAAAATTTGGTCTGCCATTTTGAAAATGGCTGCCATTCGAAAGATGTTATCTCAATACCTCGCAAATGATAAAAAATTATGAAAACATTGTGTTGCAAAAATACTCCCTCATTAAGATCTTCATTTATGGTTGGTAAAAAAAAAATTCGTCCGCCATTTTTAAATTGGCCGCCATTTGAAATTTTGTTATCGCGATATCTCGGAAACTATAAAAAAAATTATGAAAATATTGTGTTGCAAAAATACTCCTCTCATTAAGATCTGCATTTATGGATGGTCAAAAACAATTTTTCGTCCGCCATTTTGAAAATGGCTGCCATTTGAATTTTGTTATCGCGATATCTCGGAAACAATAAAAACAAAATATGAACATTGTGTTGCAAAAATACTCTTCTCATTAAGATTCACATTTATGGTTGACCAAAAAAAAAAAAAAATTTCGGCGGCCATTTTTAAAATGGCGGCTATTTCAAATTTTGTTGTCGCGATATCTCGGAAACAAAAAAAATTTACGAAAACATTGTGTTGCAAAAATACTTCTTTCATTAAGATCTACATTAATGGCTGGCCAAAATTTTTTTGTCGGCCATTTTTTAAATGGTGGCAATTTGGAACTTTGTTATCGCGATATCTCGGAAACGATAAAATATTTATATAAAATTGTGTTGCAAAAATACTCCTCCAATTAAGATCTACATTTGTGGCTGGCCAAATTTTTTTGTCGTCGGCCTTTCTCAAAATGGTGGCGAACGATAAAAAATTTATGAAAACATTGTGTTGCAAAAATATTCCTCTCATTAAGATCTACATTTACGGCTGGCCAAAAAAACTTTTGTCGGCCATTTTTTGAAAATGAAGGCTACTTCAAATTTGTTATCGCGATATCTCGGAAACGATAAAAAATTTATGAAAACATTGTGTTGCAAAAATATTCCTCTCATTAAGATCTACATCTACATCTATGGCTGGCCAAAAAAAATTTCGTCAGCCATTTTCTAAATGGCCGCTATTTGAAATTTTGTTACCGCAATATCTTGGAAACAATAAATAAAGGGCTACGCCGAGCGCAGCATGTCGATCACTGAAATTTCAACAAAAGTAGTTTAAAGATAATGTGGACACAGTAAAGAGCTTGACACAATAATTAGATGGACACAAAAAGAAGCTTTACACAGTTATTAGCTGGAAACAAACTACGGAAAAAATCAATCCTTTTGATCACTTATTGATAAAAAAACTGTAAGAGCTATGCAAAATATGTTACTATCAACTAACACTTTACATCCATAGAAATAAAAAAAAATCCATCGAAATCTGATGAAAAATAAAGATTTGACATATTTAGAAAAATTGCAATTTTGGCCCCTTTGACCCTTTGTAGCTCGGAAAAGGTAAAAGCTATGCCAAACCCTTTGGCATACTACTGAAAGCTTAGATCAAGAGGAATCCAAAGAAAAAAATCCCATGGAAATCAGATGAAAAATAAAGATTTGACATATTTAGAAAAATTGCAATTTTGGCCCCTTTGACACCTAGTAGCTCAGAAACGGTAAGAGCTACGCCAAATCAATTGACATACTACTGAAAGATTAGATCAAGAGGAATCCAAAGAAAAAAATCCCATCAAAATCGGATGAAAAATAAAGATTTGACATATTTAGAAAAATTGCAATTTTGGCCCCTTTGACCCCTTGTAGCTCGGAAACGGTAAGCTTAGATCAAGGGGAATCCAAAGAAAAAAATCCCATTGAAATCCAATGAAAAATAGAAATTCCACATTATCTGCAAATTCGCAACTTTGGCCCCTTCGGCCCCTCATAGCTGGGAAAGGAAACAAGTTACCAAAAATCTAATAGCTGAGTGCCATATTAATTTTTCACAAGGAATCCATTGAAAAAAAACTGCATCAAAATCGGACTTAAAATAAAAAAAAAATAATTTTTTTGGAGATTAGCCCCTTTTGGGCCCCATTTATCTGGTGCGCGGTACATGCTACGTGAAATCCGTTGGCATACTCCAGATTGGAAATTTCCTCAGGAGCACACTGAAACAAACCCCATCAAAATCCAATAGATAATAAAGATTCTACAGTCAAATATAAGAAAACACCCAATTTAACCCTTTTTTGGCCCGTAATTCTGAAATGGGTCGGGCCAAAAACTAAAGGAAAGATTTGTTTCTCAAGAATGTTCCAAGAAACATCATACTAAGATTTGAAAACAATCCGTCCACTGGAACCAAAGTTATGCTGTCCACAGACACGAAAATACCTAATTTAACCCCTTTTTGGCCCCTTTTTTGCCTCTTTACCAAAAACGGGTTGGGCAGGGAACGCGAAATTAAAACCCGGGCTTAAGCTTGTGCCAACAAACATCATGCTAAAATTTGGTAACAATCCGTTCACTAGAACCAAAGGTATGCTGTCCACAGACGCCGACGCCGACGCCAACGCCATACCATAATACGACCGCAAAATTTTTGCGGTCGTATAAAAATTTATGAAAACATTGCGTTGCAAAAACACTACTCCCATTAAGATCTACATTTGCGGCTGGCCACAATTTTTTTCGTATGCCATTTTCAAAATGGCAGCTATTTGAAAGTTTGTTATTGCGATATCTCAGAAACGATAAAAAATCTATGAAAACATTGTGTTGCAAAAATACTCCTCCAATCGTCAGCCATTTTCAAAATGGTGGCTATTTGAATGTTTGTTATCGCGATATCTCAGAAACGAAAAATTTATGAAAACATTGTGTTGCAAACGTATTCCTCTCAATAAGATCTACATTTATGGCTAGTCAAAATTGTTTCCGTCGGCCATTATCAAAATGGCTGCTATTTGAAATTTTGTTATCGCGATATCTTGGAAACGATGAAAAATGAAAACATTGTGTTGCAAAAACACTCCTCTCATTAAGATCTACATGAATGGCTGCCCTAAATTTTTTACCATCCATTTTTTAAATGGTAGTTATTTGAAAGTTTATTATCGCGATATCTCGGAAAATATAAAAAAAAAAAAATATGAAAATATTGTGTTGCAAAATTACTCCTCATTAAGATCTACATTTATGCCTTGCCAAAAATTTTTTTTGTCGGCCATTTTCAAAATGGCTGCCATTCGAAATTTTGTTATCGCAATATGAAATTTATGAAAATATTATGTTGCATATATACTTCTCTAATTGAGATCTTCGTTTCATTCAATTGAATGAAAACTGCGAAGAACCGTTTTTCAGTTGTAGCCCTTGATGCGTTTTCATTTATATACTGGGAAAGACCTTGCAATTGTTCTCTGAACAATTGTCGTTTTAATTATTATTATTATTATTATAATTATTCTTTTTTTCCGCGGCCAATATAGTAAAAGTGTCTTGACATACCCATTCGATATTTGGTACACTTAATCGATTTAGTTGCCTGTCAAAGCCACTGACCCTGCAAAACCGATCGATTTTAAGTAACGGAGTTATCTCCCCGAATACGGTTTTTGTTGTTATCGTAATAGCCCAGAAACCCTAACCGATATCAAAATTCTGAGGCAATGATTTGTGACGCAAAAAAAAAATTTGGGGTCGCGATCCCGGTAACGCGTTTTTTACCCCGAAAAATGTCGATTTCTCAAAGTTATCGGATTTCGATGAAATTTGTTTTTGGGTAGCTTTCATGGTTCTGAATACAAAATTGAGGTCGAAAAGTTTTTTCTTCCGCCATTTTCAAAATGGCGGCCATTCAAAATGTTGCTATTGCGATATCTCGATAACGATAAAAAATTTATGAAAACATTGTGTTGCAAAAATACTCCTCTTAAGATTTTCATTCATGGTTAGTCAAAAAAAAAAATTCGTCGGCCATTTTCAAAATGG
The DNA here is from genome assembly GCA_002080025.1 of Modiolus philippinarum. Lineage (NCBI taxonomy): Eukaryota > Metazoa > Mollusca > Bivalvia > Mytilida > Modiolidae > Modiolus > Modiolus philippinarum. The sequence goes on from MJUU01005737.1 coordinate 50,618, forward strand.
CGCCCATTCGAAATTTTGCTATCGCGATATCTCGGAAACAATAACAAATTTATGAAAACATTGTGTTGCAAAAATACTCCTCTTATCGAGATCTTCATTTGATTCAAATGAACGAAAACTCTGCGACGAACCGTTTTTGAGTTGTAGCCCTTTACGCGTTTCCATGTACTGGGAAAGACCTTGCAATTGTTCTCTGAACAATTGTCTTTTAATTCTTTATATTTTTTTAAAGTATGCTCAAAGTGCTAACACATGAGTAAAGTAGAAAGAAATATATGGAATAGTTTTAAAGAAAATAACAATATACCTGTTTTTCCCTAACCCTAAGCTTGTCCTTGTCTTCTTATAAAATTACAGTTTCTTGATATTTGGGTTATTGGATGTGGTTTGTTTCCATTGATTTATTCACTTTTGTACCTTTTCGGGGCCATTTAGGGCTTACTATATGGTGTGAGGTTCCTCACTGTGTTGAAGACCATATGGTGACCCCTAGATGTTTTGTTTTTGGTCGTTTTAACCTGGATATGGGATGTTGTCTCCTTGACATTTACCCCATTTCCTTTCTTTTTCATATACATCAGAAATATTTGATTTTTTATATCAGTTATTTTAAAAACAAGTATGGTGACCCCCCCCTTTTTTTTATTTTTTATTTCAATGCTAATATAATAAGGAAAATGTCCTGTGAAAAGAAAAAAAAATCTTTGGAAAAAAATTTTGAGTACCCATCTACCTTAATACAATTTTGTTGAAAAAATGTATACATTCAGTAATATTTCAAGGTAATTGCTTTCGGGGACTAAAACTAATAAGTGCCTCCCTCTTGCAAAGCTCTGTCCTTATCTGATTTTGGCTTTCTATAGAGATCTTTTATGTATCTTGTTCCCTATCAGAATGTACACATTTTTCGGTTTTATGGATTTCCAAAGTTTTTTATTTGATCTGCATTGAAGGGACATAAGTTGTTGAAATGGCCATATGCAGAAATTAAGTTTACATTTACTTTTTGTTATTTACATGATTACTTTATTACCTGAGTTACTGCAAATGAATTCAAGGAGATGAAAAATATTTTATTTACATTATTTTTCAGTGGGAGTATTGAGCACTGATAAATCATTACATTTTTTATCACTCAACTGTTTAATCATGCAATCATAAGATGCTAAAGATACTTTTAGCAACTATTTACGTACTCATCTTGGTGGTAAATCCTTTGTGTCTTTGTTTTCATTCCATCAAATTGGCAGCAACTACAAATTGCTGGCAACTGCCAATGTGTTTAAAATACGCATGGTCCATCCGTCATGGAACACATATTCATTCTTTCGGTTTTTTGTCTTTGCCCCTCAGTTTTCAAAATAAAACAAAGAATGTCAATGATTCAGTAACAGAACATAAAACAAATTGACAGACCATGTTCTTGCTAGAGATAATCTACAATTAGATTAATTTTGTCGTAAAATTTTGGAAAAAAAATGTTAAAAGTTGCCATTTTTGCTACAAGGAATTCAAGAATATATAGCTGTTAGACAGAATTCCAAAACTAGGTGGTCTCTGTGACTTTGAATCAAATAAGTTAGGAAATAAAATGGTTAGAAATGTTTGTGTAGGTAATTTTTAAACCATTGTTTCAGTGGAGAATTCAAAAAAAGATGTGGTCGTTGACAATTTCAGGAAATTTACCAAATTAGGAATCGAATATTTTTTTGAAATCTAAATAGGGAAAATATCTGTCCTAATGAAAGGGAATTATAAAAGTATGGTTGCATAGTGGAATTTCAAAAAATAAGTTGTCTTTGAAACTTTCAGGAAATTTACCAAAATTGGAATCCTTTATTTCAAAAATTCAATTCGGGAACCCTAACTGAAGCATATGTGGTTCCTAGAAAATAAATAAGTGGTCTTGGATACTTTCAGGAGATTTACCAAAATTTATAAACCATAATTTTGGAAATCCAATTGGTGAAAACGATTGCCTCAAACGAAACGAATTCTTACAATATGTTTGCTATGTAGAATTCCCCAAAATTAGTGCTCTTTGACACTTTCAGGAAATTTGCAAAATTTGGATTCAAGTATTTTTGAAATCCAATTGGTGAAAATGATTGCCCTAATCAAAACAAATCCTAAAATATGGTTGCTAAGTAGAATTCCAAAAAAAATAAGTGGTCTTTGAGACTTTTAGGAATTCTACCAAAATTGGAATCAAATATTTTTGAATCCAATCGGTGAAAATGATTGACCTTATCAAAACAAATGCTCAATGTATGGTTGCTAGTTAGAATTCCAAAATTCTGAAAGCTTTATTTGCATATGAAAAAGAAAGGAACTGGGGTAAATGTCAAGGCGACAACATCCCATCTCCAGATTAAAACGATCCAAAACAAAGCATCTAGGGGTATACAGACTATATGCAACAATTGTACAACAAAATTAAATCCCTAAATCCAAAAATGTAGGAGGAGATAGCGTCGCATGCCATATGTGTTACCATTCGCATTTTGGGCCTTTGTCAAATCGACATCGTGGGGCCTGTTGGTTGCATCAACATAGAAATATTAAATATTAAATATCCATAGGGTTATTGTGTATCTGAAATTCTACAACAGAATTGAATATGTAGAAGGAGTGTGGTGCATCCATATGTGTCAAAATCGACACCTAAGGACCTCTTGTTTGCACCAAAAACAAAATTGAAATCCTCAAGCTTATTGCGCAAAACAAAATTAAAGCCTTATATCCAAAAAAGTAGAAGCAGTTTGCGTAGCGAGAATGTGTGCCGACAATATCCTCGAACTTTCAGACGAAAAAGGTATTTATTTTAAACATATTTCGGTAGATGGATTTCCCAAATTTTTTATTCGATCTTTACTGAAGAGACATAAGTTGTCGAAAAGCGCATATGCAGAATCTCAATTAAAAGTAACTTTTTTATTTATTGGTATTTTGTTATTTATTACCACTGCGTCGATGCCTCTGCTTGTGGACTGCTAGTCCCCGAGGGTGTTCACCAACCCAGTAGCCAGTACTTCGGTGCTGGCCCGAAAACCGATTTTATTTAGAAACTTGCAATAATTTTGTTCAAAACTAAGAAGTATCTCACTCTTGCATAGTTCTGTCCTTAGCTGTTTTAGCTTCACTATTTAGACCCTATTGGTAATTTATTCTCTCTCAGATTTTAAACATATTTCGATAGATGGATTTCCAAAAGTTTTGATTTGATCTGCACTGAAGAGACATAAGTTGTCGAAATGCGCATATGCAGAATCTAAATTAACAGATACTTCGGTATTTTTTTATTTATTGATAGGCATTTTAGATAGACTTCACTTTACGTGGTTGACAAAGAAAAAATGGCGGTACTTCGTACGAGATTCAGTTTTACTTGCTGAATAATCGGTCACTTGCAATAGTTTATAAAATATTTTATATGAAGTTTCCTTGTCGGGTCAAATTTATATTTAAATAAAGAAATGGAATAATTTTAGATTACAGTTTTAATTAGAAACTTGGTCATGGCGAGAAGGGTTAATAAGCCTGTATCATTTACTACGTAAGTATTTTCCAACTGTCACTCCGTAAGTATTGTCTACCAACCTATAACTAATGTTACTCCTATCACTAATGTCGCATTCAAACAAATATTTATTGTGCGATTCTAACATCATCATGGTTACTATAACCCTAATCAATTTTCATGTTTGTTGTAAAAATAACACACATTTAAAGAATAAACTAGGAAATATTTCTATTGGTTGTTTTTAGAACAACGTAATAATAGTATTTATAGACAACTTTCAAATAGATAATGGAATTTTTCCCATAACAAAATCCAGGGTTTATAAATAGTGTTTTAAATTGGTTTATATTTATAAATATCCACAGCTGATTATATATTGATTTTAAATTCAGATTGGATAGGAAAGAAATAACAAATCAAAACATTTGGAAAACCATAAACCGCAAGATGTATATGACATAAAATGAAAAAAAAGTATGATATCCATAAGAAGCCAAATCATTTAAGTGCAGAGCTTAGCACGAAAGACTTACTCCTTTGTTTCAAACAAAATTTCAAATTAAGATATTTCAAATTCCAAATCAGGTAGGTTTTCGAACCAGCAATAAAGTATTTACTGTATCCCTTACCAAAATATAAAAAAAGATAAAATTACTTCCAAAATAATGCTCAGATACTCATAGAATAATAATAGTTTTGAAGGTCGAGACAGAAAATATCACTGTATCGCGGCGAGTCCCATAGGACGAGCTGTGATATTAGTGATATTTCCTGTCGAGGCCTTCAAAACTACCATTATTGTTTTTATCGGTAACGTCATAAGAGTCATGAAGTAATATTCGTGACGTCATTGCCTGATATTTTATCTATCAGGTCAGTTCGGAGATACTGACAATATCAGTCAGTAAGATCAAAGAGAAAAATATACGTATTGCCGATAAAAGAAAGTATAGAATATCGATGTAATACATGTAGAATCTTAACTTGACTGAATTAGTTTGTCTTCAAATCTTGGTAAACGGAAAAAGAACGAAACTTCGGCTATTTCAGCTCCTTTTCTATCCAATTAATAAAAAAAAACAAAAAACATTTTCAATGCGATGACATTTTATAATTTTAACAGTTTTCTTGCGAATCAGTACTGTGTTTGGTTGGAAATCAAAATATAAAAATTTGAGGATGCCTTTACATCTCTTATTAATTGAAATCACTTCCTACGGGTTTCGTGCTGCAAGCCTTTCTCGGAAAAATATGTTTCTAGAGAATAATTTTATACGCTTTCTTGTTCTTTTATTTGGTTAAATCGAATCAGGTTTTTTTCGGAATTGTCAATGTTGCGATGTTTTCAGACGATATATTGCACAAAAAAGAAATTACAAGAATTTAATGTTCACAAAAAATTGCTAGAGAATTGTTTCTGAACTAGTTTCTTTGCAATTAACTTACATTTTCACTTTTGGTTTTATAAACTTGCAATGTGTACGTATTCGCAGAAGAAATACATTTAAAGACAAGGGGATAACAGAATAAAAAAGACGAAATATTAAAAAATAAATTGAAAATGCAATGTTGAAAATGTGTATGAAATTGTATTGACTTACCATCGGCAGAGGTATTTCTAACCGAATAATCTACCCCCATGCATTTAAATCTATTTTATATTCAAGGTCTATTTATAGGTAATATGTTATATCCTTATACACCGCATAACGAAAAAATTCAGAAAAGCAAAAGGAATACAATTTAGGTTTGGGAATCTTCTAACTATAAAAAACCATGAAAGTAATTAGTGTCTCTGGACATATCGGTAAGTAATAGAGTTATACTTATACGACCAAAGTAAATACTGATTCGAACAAAAACGACTAAAAAGTCAGTTTCTTATGTGTAATTTGTTTAATCGAATTTATAATAATCTTTTTATAGCATTATGGACGTCTCGCTAAATTCGTCTGCAATCTAAATCCTTCAAAATAATTTACAACAAACAAATAATATTACACAGGTTTTAGTATACTATATACATGATGAAGAACAACAATAAAAAAGAAGTTCAATTGCATGGTTTTACAAGGTATTTGTAGAGACTTTCTCTCATGTACATTTTCACCACATCCATTCATTGTTTATTTTTTGTACAAAAAGAGAAGGAACTAGTTTATCAAAATTAATGTGAAATTTCTTTTAGTTTAAAGATTACTTTTAACTTCTGTACAATTAGTCAAATTATAATCGCTTTAATTCTCAAAACAAAAAATAATTGTTCAATAACTTTCTAATAATCAGAGAATGTATGCGCAATGTTAACATAAAGAGCGTCATTTTTTGAATATGAATTGGACAAGATATGCTGAGGTTTAATTCATCTTCTGTGTTTAATTTACAGGATTAAATCTAGTTTTCTTTGTCCATTACGAAAGCAAATGTATTTAATCTATAACTAAAGTCTAAACATTTATATTTGATTGTTATTTTTAAATTTAATTTTTAATTATATGTATGTTCTCAGTTAACTAAATAATATACTTAACATTTTATTTGTCCCTTTTATTTCATTAAACTACCCATATATCTAATTTTGACATCTTAAATTAAATAAATTTATTTTCACTTTTAAACCTACATGTTCAGAACATTTTTAAACAATATGCTCATCTTGTTAATTTTTTTCCAGCCAGGGTAATGAAACTCTTAAAATATATTTGTAATCAGTCTTTAAGACTTTGCCAGTTTAATTAATGTTTGTTGATAATCCCGCATCCACGACCAGCAAAGATATGGATGTAGCGTTGTTCGACAATTCGCAGAGAATTCCGCTCAAACCGGTGCCATGGGTCGTCTTGAGTTTACTATGGGGTATGAGCAAAGCTCGTTGTTGAAGCCTCATGGTGACTTCAAGATGAAGAACATAAAAGCGTTGTTCCTTTGCTTAATCTTACCATGTATTTGTAGAGACTTTGTCTCATGTACATTTACTGCATATCCTTTCATTCACCATTGAATATAACAATGGAATGCTAAAACCAGTCACTCAGATTGTTTAATGGTATCTATTAAATAAGGATTATTTTAGGGCAAAGAATTGCAGTGGCTGTAAGATACTTTACCAGTAAATTTCATTTGGTTGACTATCCCGGCTCTATGGATAAATAAGAACATGGATGTAGCGTTGCTTGACATTGAGCAATTAATTTCGCTCAAATCGGTGCTACGGATAGCCTTAAACTGATATGAGGTACATGAGTCGCATTGTTGAAGGCCTCAATGTGACTCTTATGTGCAGAACAAAGATGAAAGCGTTGTTCCATTACTTACTTTCACCATGTATTTGTGGAGACTTTGTCTCATGTACATTAACTCCATATCCTATCAAAATAACGAAAAAACTAATCTTTGTCTCACTGAAAAACTTCTGCATCAATGATTTAGATATCATAAATTGATAAAAACATTCTCTAAATTTTATTATAGATACATTGACTTATTAAGAACATTTGGTTCTACATGTAGGGCTCTTATACATCAGGGCATTTCACATCCAAACTTCTATGGCAATATTATTTACAAAGCGCATAATTTCAAAAATTGTCCTTCAAACTTATTAATCCGTTGAACAAACTTATTCATAAAAGATATAAATACAGCATTGTTGTTAAATCGTTACTTCTGGTTTTTGTTGGCACAAATATTGATCACCTCCTAAATGCTTTACACCATAACTTAATTTAAACAATTTTTCATATTTGCAGTATTTGTCATTGCACAATATCATGTTCTTATTTCATAATTGATGATGTTGTTATACCAAATCTATTTAGAAGTATTTCAATTGAAGTTTCATATTTAAGAAGGCTTGATGTCATAGTCAACGGAAATTATGTCCTTAGCTAGCTGTCAGTAACTGCGAGCATTTATCCGGACAGTACCTGTGTGTATTGTCTTCATGTTTTATGTACTTCATTGTAAGGATACTTGTCTGGATAAGTTGGAATTTTTTCTAGTTTGATTTTTACTGCGAGTCTTTTTGTGTATTCATTTTTTAGCCATTCACCACACATAGGGGAGGGTTTGGATCCAAGAAAACGAGTTTAACCCCACCGCAATTTTTGCGCCTGTCCCAAATCAGCAACATGTTGGTCATTGGCTTGTCCTGGTCTTCTTATAAAATTTTAGTTTCATGATATTTGGTTATTGGAAGTGGTTTGTTTCCATTGATGTATTCACTTTTTTACCTTTTTGGGGCCATTTAGGGCTTGCTATATGGTGTGAGCTTCCTCACTGAAGACCGTACGGTGACCCCTACATGCTTTGTTTTGGGTCGTTTTAACCTGGATATGGGATGTTGTCTCCTTGACATTTACCCCATTTCCTTTCTTTTTCATACTTGTCTGGAATCGATATCCAGAGGGCAAAGGAAAATTAAGTGCAAAACCACCGAAAAATGTTAACTGCAATGGAACAGGCATTTCATTACAAATGGAGAGTGAAAAGCTCCTATGGCGCGCTAAACCTCCCCTTCATGTGTAATATTGTGTGGTAGCAAAAATAAGACAAATACACAAATAACACCATTCTTGGCACAATACTCTCAGTTTCCTGCAAGACTGCTGGTGGTTTTGAATATATTTTGATGATTATAATGGTTGGTTTGGTTTTCTGCTGGAAGATTATTAATCATCCGTAGTGCCACGGTGTTTTATCAGCAGATTAGGCTCCTTAAGTTAGCCAGTAGATTAGCGGCGATCACCTCTTGACCTATCATTTTCTGTCATCATTGTGGTCATGGTGTTAGAAGTCTTCCTTCATTGGATTTTATTTGTATGTTATCTTATTATAGGGAAGCGAGACAGAAAAGACGGAGGTTTGGGTACCCATTATCCGGTTTAACCCTACAGCTGGCTTTATTAGTGACGGTAACAAGTCTGGTTGTCTCGAATTTCTATCGGTGTTTACGTTTGTCGTATTTGTATTTTTCCTGTGTAGTTCTCTGGCAGATTGTAGCATGTAATTGTAATTTTCAGCAATTGTAGATGTTTCTTGTTCTCCCATATTATTTCACTGTACTAGGATGTTATCAAAATGTTTCGAATAAAGTAACATGTGTTTGGATTGATGTCTTCATTTGATTTTTCAAACTAGATCATTATCTTTGAATATAATTCAAAAACTATTTTTAGATATTCAAGCAATCTCGCGATCATTTAAACGCTTTTTGTTGTTATTTTTCAGCCTCTGCACCGAGGTACTATAAGCAGACTAATGTTACATGTCAAATGTGCATCAACAGGAATGGAGCAGTTTATTGGTGTAAAACATGCGAGAAACATATCTGTAACTACTGTCAAGTGTTTCATAAGAAAGTTTGGACTTTGATGAATCACAAGATTTCTAGGATTCCTCCGGAATAAAAGGAGCCTGATATTCAAAAGACGTCAAGTGTTTATGCGTTTATCATTGTCTTTTTTTTTTTTTTTTTTGACATCAATATTCAATGCAAGGGGATCATCTACATATTCATAGGGATAATTTTTACAATGTGTCATTTCTGTCATTTAAAATATAATTACTGATACTATGGTATTTTGTTATTCACAATTTGTCGTTCAGTACATAATTAGAATAACATGATATTTTAAGCAGGCAAAGTGCAACAGAATGCATATTTTAGAAAAAATAATGATACTACTTGATTTTATATTTTCATCAGTTTAAAGAAGTTCCCAAGATTAGTACAAAGGACACTGAAAATTTAAAAAATAACACAATTTATCAAAAGTAAATGTGCAATATTTCTTTAAATATAATCACTGTGTTCCAAATACTTAAAAAATACAAAATGAGAGCAAAGTCAGTATAATTCTGAATTTACAAGTTTAAATAGAGTTTTTGTGTGTCACTAAAATAGTAATGCTCAAATTAAGCCATTGTTCTGGGATTATTCGTTTTGGATTTACGGTTCGGTTCTCACGCATTTGCAGAAAATAAATTAACAGTAATTCGGTATTTATCCCCGCACTTTCGAAGAAAGTTCGGGGATAATGTAATACCCTCCGTCTGTCCGTCCGTCCGTCTGTCCGTCCGTCCGTCCGTCCGTCACACTTTTCTTGTGACTCAAACTCCTCCTACATTTTTGGATTTAGGGATTTAATTTTGTTGTAGAATTGTTGCATATAGTGTGCAGATGCGCAATAAGCTTTCGGATTTTCGATATTGGTCTTGGTGCAAACAAGAGGCCCCATGATGTCCATTTTTACACATGTGGCATGTGACACAAACTCCTCCTACATTTATGGATTTAGGGATTTAATTTTGTTATAGAATTGTTGCATATAGTCTGTAGATGCGCAATAAGCTTTCGGATTTTTGATATTGGTCTTGGTGCAAACAAGAGGCCCCATGATGTCAATTTAAACAAAGACCAAAAGATGTGGATTAGACACATGTGGCATGTGACGCAAACTCCTCCTACATTTTTGGATTTAGGGATCAAATCTTTATGCAGAATTGTTGCATATAGTCTATAGATTTGCAATAAGCTTTTGGAATTTTGGTTCCGGTTCCATGTTTGGTAAATTTCCTGAAAATATCAAACACACATATTTTTTTTAATTTTTGCATATTATATTATATTCTGACAAGTGTTTGGTAAAAAGCAAAATTCTGATAACTTACGATTCTGAAAGGCGGTTCCAATTTTGGTAAATTTCCTGAAAGTCTCAAAGACCACCTATTTTTTGGAATTCTACCTAGCAACCATACTTAAAATGTTTGTGTAGTTTAGGACGAACATTTTCATCAATTGGATTTCAAAAATATTTGATTCCAATTTTGGTAAATTTCCTGAAAGTCTC
>MJUU01005737.1:61997-74888 GCA_002080025.1 Modiolus philippinarum
AGATTTCAAAGATAATGAAAAAAATTATGCCAAGGGTGTAAAACAACTGTTTTCTGTGTCAAACAGGGAGTGCGGGGATAGCTGTCGTTTCCGACAACATCTAGTTTGTTATTTATTACCACTGGGCAGATGCCTCTGCTGGTGGACTGTTAGTCCACAGGGGTATTCACCAAACAAGTAGTCAGTACTTCGATGCTGACCCGGAAACCGATTTTATTGAAATTTGCAATTTCAAAATTTAACAAAATTTTGTTTAAAACTATGGAGTATCTCCCTAATGCATAGCTCAGTCCTTAGCTGAATTTTGGCTTTTCTATTTATATCGTTTTGGTTCATTCTTCTCTATCACTTTTTACAAGTTCTTCCAAATGTTTTGGTTTGATCTGCACTGATGAGACATAAGTTGTCGAAATGCGCATATGCAGAAAAAAAATTAACGGTAATTTGGTATTTTGTTATTTATTACCAATGGGCCGATGCTCTGCTTGTGGACTTTTAGTGCTCTAGGGTATTCACCAACCCAGTAGTCAGTACTTCGGTGCTGACCCGAAAACCGATTTTATTGAAATTTGCAATTTCAAAATTTAACAACAGTTTGTTTAAACTAAGTAGTGTCTCTCTCATGCATAGCTCTGTCCTTAGCTGAATTTTGGCTTTTCTATTGAGGTCTTTTTGATCTGCACTGATGTGACATAAGTTGTCGAAATGCGCATATACAGAAAATAAATTAACAGTAATTCGGTATTTTCTTATTTACTTCAGCTGAATTTTAGTTCCTATAAATACCACTCTGTTTGTCTTCATTTGCAATATATTGGAAAAAAAAAAAGTATTTTCTTTGCTACTTTAGCTGAGGTTGATGGTTTCTAGAGAAACGTTGAAGATATGTTTACTTTTTGAATGTACGTCTTAAACAGCATCACCAGCCATTTTTTAAGTTGGAAAGCACTGGCCTAGGCAAATTCCGGAAAACTGATATTAAAAAAATTACGATATCTATTTTTTCTTTAAAATGTATTAACCTTAAGAGGGTGTTATTGGTGGGGGACTCTGTCCTTGAGTGATTTTTGCACTTTTGTTTATTTTTTCTTTAACATTCCTTAAATATTTTATATATAGTTGTCAATCATTTGATATTTTCTGAGCTAAAGAGACCGTAGTCTCTGAAAATCTAAATTTTACCTCACTCTCTAAATATACTTTTATGCAATCTTTTATTTATACACATCTAAGAATCCTATAGTTTCATAATAAGTTTCAACTCCTTAAAGCCCACGTTAATATATAAATAAATCAAATCAATTAATATGATTCATTACTTCAAATAAGGAAAAACCAACAAAAGACGTATTGATATGATCCCTTTTCTTTATTTTGCGTACGAAAAATTATGTAATAGCCAATTATACTTCGACAATGTTTATTGATGAAAATATCTACTATTATGTCAAAGAGCCAACTTAAGATAGAGCTACGCAATAGGATACATTATGCTTTATAATTTTTATCCTCCCAACCGAAGGAGTTGAAGCAATATAAATTTCACCTGTGGATTATCTCAAACAAATTGTCACGTAAATGCAATCACAATTTCATAAGCAATGACGAGATGTGGGGTAAAGGCACATGAGACAAACATATGCTAAAGCAAAGCTATGGAAAAAACGCTTTTATTGTTGTTCTTCATCCCGAGATCACCATGAGGCCTTAAACAATGAGCTTGCATCATACCTTTGAGTAAATTCATTACGGCCCCCAGCAACCGGTTGGGGGTAATTCGTTCCTATTTGTCGAGCAACGCTGCATCGATGCTTTTCATTATCAATGAATGCAGGGTTGTCAACAAATATAATAACATTGACTGGAAAAGTGTTCTTACAATTGCTGTCGTCCGTTGCATGACAAATAACTAATGGAAGCCAATCACAACACATAACGAACCACAGAGTCAGTGCACAGTGCACTCATCGAGCCAACAGTAAGAAAACTAGGCAGATGTGGGCACAATAAACACGTGGTCCGAACAACAATTTAATACAGCAAAAAAGTAAATGTTTACAGTTAAAGTATTATAGTGCATTCATGCATTGTACCCACATTTCAAGGCGGACTAGATTTTATTCGATCTTGTGGAACCTGACTTTTTATTCGACCGGAAAACAATTTCTGAGGCTTTATATTAAAGACTGCGTCCGTATCGCCGTATGTCGTAGGTTTCAATAGCGTCTATAGTTATTCGTTTCCGATCGATATTTTCTAGTTGACCACTTGTTATGAAATTTTAACTAAGTGTTTCTTGGCACGAAAGGAAGACTGGGATTAGTTTTGATTATTGTGACGCTTCTTTTTATTAAGAGGATGGTGGCAAAATTTGTTGTTTTCATATATTTGGTTAAAAAATATTATTACTTGCCGGCTTTGATGGATTTCTTTCAATGTGTTCCTAAGGAAGTTGCTAGCCATAATTCATCAACAGATTTCACGTCGCGTGTACCGTGTTTGAGATAAATGGGGCCAAAAGAGGCAAATATCCAAAAAAAAATTTTTTTTTTTACTCTGAGTTCACTTTTGATGCAGTTTTTGTCCCCCGCTCAGTGAAAGCGGTGAATTTTAATGCAGTCCGTCCGTATGTACCTACGTACGTAAGTGCGTGAGTTTGTAATGCTCTCCGATAGCAGCTGCTCTGGGACTATATAAGATACAAATTTGAAACATGGCACTAGAATTAACAATGAAGGGATATGGTGTAAATGCAAATGAGACAAAGTCTCTACAAATACATGGTTATTATAAGCAATGGAACAACGCTTTTATTGTTGTTCTTCATCTTGAAGTCACCATGAGGCCTTCCAGAGTATAATCTGCAGTGTGCAGTGCGTTATTGAATCAGAATCTCTGTCAAATGCCCTAGTGGCAAATTATGGGCGAAAACAAATTTTCGCCATAAACAATAATTGAAGAAATCTCCAGTGCCATTTGGCCTAGAAAGATGAAAATCAGAAATTGACTCACATAATATGCAGCAATTTCACAGAGGGTGGCGGAATTTTTGTATGACCCCTCAAGGCATGGCCTCTCCAAAAAAACGAAAAAAAATCGATTCAGCTGGAACTCCTCTGACACCTTTAATCGAAGAAACCTTGTAGTAAGGGTATAAGTAATACTATAGAGGTTTTCTGTGCCGACGGTTTAAGAATTTCGAAATTTGTCCTCAGGGTGGAAAAATGAGGGAAATTGAATTTCTAGTTACCCAGTAATAAGCTAAATTTTCTGAAGTATTTATGTTTTGAAGCTGAAACATTCTATAGGAGTTCCATTATACGTATCTAATTTTCTAATGATAGCGGACTAATGTTATGACCCCTCGGGGCTCGCCCTCAAGGGGCCAAAGAAATGTAAAACAATTAGTTCTTAACATAATACTGGTACTGTATGTATAGTTTTTATTTTGTGGTTTATAATTTTATGTGGAATAATTGGAATTGCTCTTTAAATCCATATTAAGCTTTTAGAATTTTGACTTCGTCGTCAACTTTGGTAAATTTCCTGAAAATGTCAAAGACTAATATTTTTTTTTAAATTCCAACACAAAGTTTTAAAATTAAGCAACTTTTTAATGTCATCAGTTAGTATGAACACTGGGATTTCAAAAATATGATTTTTGCTTTTGTATATTTTCTGAAACACTCAAAGACCCATTCTTTTTTTTTTTTTTTTGAATTCTATATAGCAACAATATCCTTTTCAATTCCTTACAGTAATAATGATGATTTCAACTGTCAGTTTGAAAGAATCTTTGATTCAAATTTTGGTAAATTTCCCGAAACTCTCAAAGACCAATACTTTTTTAGAAATCTACCTAGCAACCGTATCTTGTTCAATTCTTTACTGTTATGACAAAATTTTCATTAGTCCCATTGCAAAAATCTTGGATTCTAATTCTGATAATTCCTGAAATTCTCAAAGGCCATTAATTTCTGGAATTTTGCCTAGCAACCATATCTTTTTTGATGCATTATAGTTTCAATAATCATTTTCGATAGTAGATTGCAAAAAAATTTAATTATAATTTTGGTAAATTTCCTGATACTCTCAAAGACATATTATTATTTTTTTTTTAATCCTACCTAGCAACCATATCTTTTCCAATTTCTTGCAGTAATTATGATGATTTTCAATAGTCAGATTTCAAAAATCTTGATTCTAATTTTGGCAAATTTTCTGAAACTCTCAAAAAACGATTATTTTTGTAATTGTACCTAGCAAACCTTGTTCAACTCCTTACAGAAATAATGATGATTTTCAATAATCAGATTGCAAAAAAACTTTGATTCTAATTTCGTTCCGATCCGACAAAAAACATGGCCGCCAGCGCGGAACTTAGGTTTAACATTGGACCCTATAGGAAAAATCACTTATTCATCTTCTCCTCTGATACCACTGAAGCAAATTCAACCAAACTTTACAGGAATGATGTACTGAAGGTCTTTAACAAAGATTGCTCATTTTGTTCTGATTCAACTAAAAACATGGCCGCCAGCTCAGAACTTAGGTTAACATTGGACCCCTTGGGAAAATCACATTTTCATCTTCTCCTCTGAAAATACGGAAGCAAACTCAACCAAACTTTACGGAAATGATGTACTAAAGGTCCCTTACAAAGATTGCTCATTTCGTTCCGATCCGATGAAAAACATGGCCGCCAGCACGGAACAAAGTTTAACATCGGACCCTATGGGAAAATCACATTTTCATCTTCTCCTCTGAAACCACTGAAGCAAATTCAACCAAAGTTTACAGGAATGATGTACTATAGGTCCTTAACAAAGACTGCACATTTTGTTCCAATCGGATAAAAAATATGCCGCCAGCACGGAACATAGTTTAACATTGGACTTTATGGGAAAATCCCATTTTCATCATTTCTTTTGAAACCACTCAAGCAAATTCAACCAAACTTTACAGGAATGATGTACTAAAGGTCTTTAACAAAGACTGCTCATTACGTTCCGATCCCATGAAAAACATGGCCGCCAGTGCGGAACTTAGGTTTAACATAGGACCTTATGGGGAAATCACATTTTCATCTTCTCCTCTGAAACTACGGAAGCAAAGTCAACCAAACTTTACAGGAATGATGTACTAAAGGTCCCTTACAAAGATTGCTCATTTTGTTCCAATCCGATGCAAAACATGGCCGCCAGCACGGAACATAGTTTAAGATTGGACCCTATGGGAAAATCACACACAAAAATTACTCATTTAAATAGGATCAGAAAAAACACAGGTGCTAGTGGAGAACAAAGCTAAACATAAGACCCCATTGGTAGTAAACATCATTTTTGGACATGTTTGGCATAGAAGCATTTTCTCAGGTGAGCGATACAGGATCAGTCTCTGAGCTTCTAGTTGTAAATTTCCTGAATTTCTCAAAGACCTGTTACTTTTTGAAATTGTACCGAGCAACCATATCTTTTTTGGTGTTTTACAGTAACAATGATTGTTTCAACGGAAAGAAATTTAGTTTCAAAATACTTGTATTTTATTTACAAGGGGTGTCCAAAAGGGGGTAGCGGAGGATTTGTTATCTTTGATTGGCTGTGTTTAATTTTGTAATTGATTCCTGATGAAAAATTTACATAGCGATTACTATCAAATTTTTGATTACTCGGTTTCTTTCCGAACTATGAAGGGCCAAACAGCGCCGAACTTATAAATGTGCACATTATCTATATTATCATTAGATTTGAATGGTATTTTTCTTAGGATTCCTCTTGTTCTAATAGTATTCTATTAAAGGATTTTATGTTTTTCTTAGCGTTTCAGGGCTATAAGGGCCCAAACAGGCCAAAATGGCAAAGGACAAGTTTCGGTAAAGGCCTTTTTGGGCCCATTAATTTCCTCATTTTGGAAAATTTGTCAAAACTTTTTTTTCAGATTGTTATAAAATAGTACAATGGTTGCAATACTACTGGGATCCAGGAAATTAGCTTAAAAGGCACAATTATCAAAATTTTGGAATTTTATTGTCATTTTTTTATTGCTTTTTGATTGAGACGGAAGTGCCCAACCACCTGTACACTAAAATATTTATATATAAGTTGCAATTTACCAAATATATATATATATATATATATATATATATATANTTTATGCTATGTTTGGTTGGCTTAATTCACCAAATCTGTTAAATTAATTACCAAAAACCAATTGAATCGAGGAAAGCAGACATTATAGAGTTTGAAAACCATCACAGATCTCTCTTTATCTTTTCTTCAATTTTTGGGCCAAAATATTTCCTTAACCGAACCTACTCTTTATCAAATAGGAACACGGAATAGCCAGACTTGGTACAAATGCACCTGCATTTACAATAGCTAGTGGTAGGATTAAACCGGTTAATGGGTACCCAGACCTCCTCTTTCTCTATCCCGTTTCCCTATAGTATAATAAACATACAAATAAAACCCAATACAGGTAGACATTGGCAGTATAAGTGAGAGGCAAGTATACCTGCAATATCTCAAGGTCATTGGATCTTCAAGTCATTTGAACGGAATCATGAAGAATATCCTGTCAATTTCCCCATTTATATCTTTTTCGTTACAGATACATGATCTGCTCCACGCATGGCACCCGTCCCACTGCCAGTGCAAAGTTCGGTTCTGTCACAGTCGGTGTTAGTAAGTCCGGTAACAAACTCTGGATCTAACCAAAGATAACTGTTCTCATTTGTGAAACAGAAACATTGTAATGGTCTGTCAAATCGTGATGACGACGGTAGAACTTCTGTAGTGACAATTGCAACAGTGACTGAACATACCCTTAATTGTTGTATAAGTTTTTGAGACAGTAATTTCGCTCTGTTGACAAAATCGCTGTACAAACTACAGACACGGCAATAGCGAATGAGTTTTGAAATGTACTCGCCATATACCGGAGAAGTGGGAATATTACAGCTCAAAAATGGGAAGTTCTTTATCGGAAAGTCGAAATCATCACGCTTGTCGTAAAGTTTTGTTTTCAGACGTCCATAGTTGTCAATGTAAAGGTATAGGTCCAGGTCTGATGCTGGTGATAGTGTATCAGTGGTCTCTTTAATTTCGAGTTCATTTGGGTATACAAGATGAAGGTTATTCTTAAATTGAGGATTGTTTAATGAAAGAACATCATCTATACAACGGAAACTGTAATAAAAGGATTTAGCTTGCATGTTGTCTTTTTATTCTGAACTAGCCCTTGTATGAAACTGGCTTCATACGAATAAAGAAACAAATCTGCTAAAAATAAGCTTCCATTTTAGCAAAATTCTTCTTATGGGATAAACTCAGACATTGTAAGAGATAGCTTATAAAGTATGATAGGTAAAACATTGGTTGGTAATGATCAAACCTTGCTAGATTGGTTCGAAATTGTAGGATGAGCAGTTCAAGAGTTATGTCTCTTAAAATTTTTCATTTTTACGAATATATTTCCTTGGCAACGGTAACTAGTACAAATTAAATTTCGCCGTTGAAGTTAGGTATAATGTGTTTCATCTAAAAATGAAAAGGTCAAAGTTCATTGAGACTTCGTGGGGATACCTCCGGCAAAGATCTATCAATCGTTCTTCGAAAATTGACGTACTATTTAAATATCTTTTCTTAATTGTTATTTGGGATGATGAGAATATTTCTGGTGAGACATGGAGTTGTCCTTTTTAGACCGTGTCCATGTGATCTTTCGCTATCACTTTGCGTCCTTTGTCTGTCCGTCAGTCCGTCAACAATTCCAAAAATCTTCTCCTCTGAAATCACTCAGCCAATTGTAACCAAACTTAATATGAATTATCACCAGGCCATGCAGATTCAAAACTGGGTTTGATTAGTCTGAAGACCAAACAACATGGCCGCTGTTACTTAAAATAGAACATACAAGTAAATTGCAGTTTTTTGGAAATAACTCAAAAACTGTTTAGAATATCTAAAATCTGAAATGTAGTAAAAATGATCTGCATAGCAAAAACTACCAGTCCTGCACTTTAGAAGAAAATCCGAAAACTTGTCTTGGATTTATTGCCCTCTTTCGCATAAATTTTCAAAATTTTAGTACATTTTTTTTATTTTTCATTAGAAATGCTATAACAGATAAAGGTCAATTTTAAATTGCAAATGTTCAGCATATCAAGATTTACCAACCTGGAAATCTTGAAAAATATCTAAATACCCATTTAGGAGTTATTGCCCTTTATTTTTCAAATTTTCGTTTTGTTTATATTTTGCCTCATTTTTCAAAAACGTTTAGAGATAGAGGTAAAAATTGAACAGCAAAAGTGTTCACCTTATTAAGAAATACAATTTTTACACATGTCTGATGGGTTCAAATCTCATCCAAGATGGCTGCCTTCGGGGAACATATTTTAACATAGGACCCTATGGGAAAACGTTGTGAATTGTTAATCATAAATCCAAGGTGGCAACCACCGCAGATTTTAGTTTACCATTGGACCCTCAGGGAAAATGTTATGAATTTCTCATTCTTGAAAACAGTTTCAAATATCAAGTCGATATTGACCTTGCATGGTAACATGGCGGTCTTTAAACAAATGTATGATCATAAGTCCCAAAATGGCCGCCAATGTAGATCTTAGCTAAAGATAGAACCATAGGAAAAATGTAAATTATTAATTCTTGAAAACTGTTTCACTCATCAAGTTGATATTAAATAGGCATGGTAATATGATGTTCATTTAACATGATTTTGATCCAATCATATATCCAAGATAGTCACCACTGCAGATCTTATTTTAACACTAGACCCTCTTGGAAAATGTTGTAAATTGCTAATTCTTGAAAACCGTTTCAAACATCATATTATGACAGTAATCTACCCGATGATTGATTTACTACTAATCATATCACTAATGGTTGTCACCTCAGATTAATCATTTAACCTAGTGGGAAGGTTTTATTAGATTAGAAGCCGCCAGGTGAGCGATAAAGGCTCATGTGAGCATCTTGTTTATCTTTAACTGTACGCATCAGACCTGTCGATTCTTTCAGTGATAAAGCACTGTTCCGAAAACCGATATTTTGAAATTTGCAATTTGAATGTGTTTGTTTTCTTGAAAATGTTTCAACCTTAGGAGTATCTTACTTATTCAAGACTGTCCAGAGCCGAATGTTTTTATACTCTTATCATTTGTTTCGATCAGTCTTTAAATATTTTTTATGTATAGTTTACAAAATCATTCAGAAAAGTTTTCGAAAAATTAAATCTACTTTATCTTCGTATTTATATTTCACTCTATACAAATATGCAGTCTTGTATATATATAGTCGTCTAAAAAACTTATAGTCGTAGGAAATTTTTTACCATAAAAAACCAAATTTTATAAATAATTCAATTTATTTTGAAGTATATAAATAAAATGCATTACCTCGACAAGTGGCGTATTGTGTTTACATATATTTAAATATCTGACGTGTGAATAATTATATATTCTTATTTGGCAACAATAGCAACTATGACGACTAGCTATGGCCAATAACATCACAACATCATAACCCTGAAATATACGATACTTCAGTAAAACTTATGTTATGGTTGTTGTTACATTGTACACCAAACATTCGTCTCCATCACTAAAAAAATGTCATATTATAATCGAAATAATTCATGCACATAAGTGATTTTTAGTCAATCTTAATCGTTTATTAAATTTACAGTAACTTCGGTATTTTATCTAATTGTATCATCCGCTCCGCTACGCTACGCACTGGGTAAAGTTGGGCATGCACATTTTAGATTTCACACTGATTCACACAAAAAGTATACAGAGGAGGATGTCATTGCAATGCTGGAATTCTTGATTGATAACATATTTGTAGAATTTGGAGGACAAGTTTTCCAGCAGACAATAGGACTAATTGTGGGCCACTTTTAGCAGATTTGTTTCTTTATTCGTATGAAGCCAGGTTCATACAAGGGCTAGTTCATAAAAAAGACAACAAGCTAGCCAAATCCTTTAATTTCAGTTTCCGTTATATAGATGATGTTCTTTCATTGAACAATCGTCAATTTAAGGATAACCTTCATCTTATTTACCCAAATGAACTCGAAATTAAAGAGACCACTGATACACCATCAGCAGCATCATACCAGGAACTATACCTCTACATTGACAACTCTGGACGTCTGAAAACAAAACTTTACGACAAGCGTGATGATTTCGACTTTAAAATAGTGAACTTCCCGTCTTTGAGGAGTAATATTCCCACTTCTCCGGCACATGGCGTGTACATTTCACAACTCATTCGCTGTAGCCGTGCCTGTAGTTTGTACAGCGATTTTGTCAAAAGAGCAAAATTACTGTCTCAAAAACTTATACATCAAGAGTATGTTCAGTCACTGTTGCAATTGTCACTACAGAAGTTTTACGGTCGTCACCACGATTTGACAGACCATTACAATGCTTCTGTTTCACAAATGAGAACAGATATCTTTGGGTAGATCCAGAATTTATTACCGGACTTACTAACACCGACTGTGACAAAACCACACTTTTCACTTGCAGTGTGCCACGCATGGAGCAGATCATGCTTACCCTTCCTGAGCACCCTAGTTTTTGTAGGGGTTCACAATGCTAGTGCTTTAGTTTTGTGGTGTTCTTGATCATTTTTGTTAATTTGTTTTGTCTTTGTCATACTGTTTCAATTCGTGTTGGATATGAATTGCCGTGATTTTGGATTTATGATTTTAGAATTTCCCCTTTCCTCGTTCTTGCTTCGGTATTCGTTTGCCGATGTATTCCCTAACATGGACAGTAATACTCCATCTTCTCCTACTTACGGAGTGTATGTTTCACAGTTGATTCAATACGCGAGAACAAGCACAAATTATACACACTTTCCTATTAGAATAGTTATCTGCGTGACCGCCTTATGAATCAAGGCTTCAAAAAAATTCCGTCTCATACGATAATTAAAAAAAATTTTTAACAGATATCAGTCCCTTGTGGAAAAATTTGAAGTTTCGGTTTGAACTCTGATTCAAGATTCTTTTTTTACTTAATACTTGGATGATAACATTTCTTTTAACTAGGAAAAATGAAAGGATATGGAGTGAATGTACATGTGACAAAAACGCACACGATACATAGAAAACTCCAATTTTATCAAGGACAGTTTACCACCTTTCAATAGCAATTGCTGTTGAGTTGCTAGCGGACACTGCCGCAATGGAAGGGGACGTTCGGCACGCCATAAAACTTGTTTAACCCACCATTTCTTTTGAAATGCCTGTGCCAAGTCAGGACCATTGCGGTAGACAATTTTTCCGGTCGTTTCGACCTGATTTGTCTTTTTGTCTCATGGACTTTGGCTCTTGACAACTCTGTTCGGTAATTTTGTTATTTCCTCCATCGAGATCAAATTTCTTTCACATACTCGATGAGTTTCGATGAAAGGTTTTTGAAATTTGAAAAACATATCAACGACGGCAGCGGAGCCCATTTGGTTTGTCTGTTTACGCCTAAATGGATATTTACTATAGTGGGTTTTTGGTGTTAGGGAAATTCATAACTTTTGTGTGAAATTTAGCAAAGTTATGTATTTGCCATTTTGACAGGCCTTAGAGACCATTTAACTTTTGCCGACTATTTACAATTTGATAACAAACAAACTAAAATCATAAAAGACGTCATTACTTACGTAGAAGAAATGTACGTCACAAATAAAATTTGTGACGTACATTTCTGGTCCGCGTCAAAACAGGTCACCAGACGATAGGATCTGTAAGTCTCGTCGTGTAAATGCGTGATTTCACGATAAAATTGAAATTCGAAAAATATAACGTTTTCATTTTTTTTTTTTGAAACGTCATGTTTTTGTTAAAATGTAACTTCCGGGTACACTTTTTGAAAATAATAAATTGTTAATTTGTTACAGTTACGATGTTTCCATTTCACAGATAGATCTCTTAAGGATGATTCAGAGTTTATTACCAGACTGAAAAACACCGACTGTGACAAAACCGGACTTTTCACTGGTAGTGTGACGGGTGCCACACGTGGAGCAGATCACACTTACCCTTCCGGAGCATCTAATGATACCTCAGTTTTTGTAGGGTTAACACTGCTAGTGCTTTAGTTTTGTGGAGATCTTGTTCATTTTTGCTTATTTATTTGTATTTATCATGCAGTCTCCATTTGTATTAAATTGAATTGCCGTGATTGTTTTTTAATTTTTAATTGGTTGAGTTCCCCTTTCACCATTTTTGCTTCGGTATTTGTTTCCCGATGTCTTTGATGTAATTTTTACCAGTTTGATGCTTGCTCCTGCAATTTTTCTGTTAAATTTTGAACACTAGCCTTTTTGGGTACGCTATCATACTTTCAATTTTGGACATTTTAATTTTTGTATTTTCCAAATTGTATTCTGACCACCCGTTTAAAGTACCTACATATCATGATTTTTTTATGCCAAGTTTTCTTGTAATTGGCTCGATGAGTGCCTTGTGATTGTTTACATGTTTTGAATTGTCTTCTTGTAGTCTCTTTAAAGGGCAACGGATAACAGCGATTGTAAGAACACTTTTCCAGTAATTTTTATGTTTGCTGACGATCCAGGATCCATGAACAAAGAAACGATACATGGATGTAGCGTTGTTCGACATCTAGCAATGTGTTCTGTTCAAACCGGTGCGTGGGTGGTCTTGAACTTTCCATGAGTAATAAGTAAAGCTCATTGTTGAAGGCCTGATGATGACTTCAAGATGAAACCACTTAAAAACTTTGTTCCATTGCTTGGTTTTACCACATGTAATTGTAGAGACTTTGTCGCATGACCTTTGTAAACAAACAACAAATAACTAAATACCGAGATTACTGTGAATTTACTTCTGCATATGCGC
>MJUU01005738.1:0-16531 GCA_002080025.1 Modiolus philippinarum
ATACTCTTGGTCATAAAAATGGAATATTGTTTGTTGAGAATGCCTGAGATATTTAAGGGTTGTTGTTTTTAAGAATTGAAGAGTTCCTTTCAAAATTGCTGAAATTATCACTTAAATCACTTGTACACAATAGGTATAAAACTTTCATATTTGGGCAATATTTGTACACCCAATATTTGATTTAAAAATGTCAAATTTTCACCAAAAAAGTGGGTTTCAGAACAAGTTGAAGGAGTGGTCTGACAGATTCGTAGAATCAAAGACTTTTGTTATTCACAGTTAGAAAACAATGTTTAGAGCAAAATATTATACTTTCATTCACACACTTTTGAGCATAATTCTTCCAACTTCAAATTTTGACTCAGGAAATACGAACATTCCATATTTATGACCAAGAGTAAATAAGTTAGCCTCCACACTCTCGATAGAACTCCTCATTGAGTACATATCACCCTCCATTCCTCTCAAAAGTGTATTTTGGGGTAATGAATATCTAACTGGGTTGCTTCCTTAGTTCTTTTCTTTCGGCTTTCAAAAAGCATTTTAGATGTCATTGCATTGCAAATCCCGGTTTTGAATAATTCTTTAATATTTTCGATTCAACTATTTGATGGAGAAAACAATCAATTATGAAAAAAAGTGCATTAGTTTTTCGTGAGCTGTTGATTTCTACATTATACTGTGCTATACGAACGAGAGTGGAAAATTTAACCTTTTCGTGTGCATGCCAGAAAAGGGTGGATTATAGGATGTGTTCCCTCGATGGGCGAGACTTACTGTGCTATTGTGTAAACATGAAATTCATGTTTCTGATAGTATAAATGACATTTAAGCTATTTGATTAGGATTAAATGAATGATAATGACCCTATTGTATACCCGCCAGAAAACAAATCCACTACGACCTATCAGATTGATTTATGTATAACAGAAAAACCCAGCAAGACATATATTTTATCTGCAGAGTAGATATATGCTGGAACCACTTTTCAAGACATTTGTTATAAATATCACTAGACAATTTGGTTTTAGGAAAACTTGAAAATTGGGAAACTTATCAGACAGCGTAGACTCATCGACCCATGAGAATATGTATGGTCTATGTATATTGATTGCATATAAAGATACGATTAAAATACCTTTTGTTTACTTATTTTTACGTAAATCCATCTTTTGTATTTTGGAAAAATGTTTCAGCCACTTTTTGAATTGTTTTTTCTTTCATTGCAGGATTTTTATCATGAAAAAAAAAACTACCAACACTTATCAGGTCCCACAATACTAACCATAACAATATCGTAGTTACTGTAAAATCATTTACTCCACTGGTGGCATTTTTGGTTTTTGCCTACACTTTGGCCATGAAGAGAGAAATAATAAGGTAAATTAGAGTAAGCCTTGGTCATGCAGAAAAGTCATATTATATAATCATGGATTGATAAAATGGTATAAATTAAATATTTTATATTTCGAAAACTCAAAAGGCAAGCTATCTCAATATGGAAAGCCGTTGCATGTAATAGTTCTAAAGTAATTCCCCCGAAAGGAGATTTCCAGAAACAAACGAACAAGAGGCTCTCCAGAGCCTTTATCGCTCACCTGGGCCATGGCATACACAATAAGTCAAAATAATCCCAACGTTTAATTGTCTCATTTTCAAGTTTGTTGATAGGCATTGATGTTATATGATTCAAAATTAAACTATGTTCCCCATTGGCAACTATTTTTGATGGGTCGTAGACTGACTGTCACCTTTCTTAAGGAAGACCATCAAGGGATCATTGTGCCTCACTTTGGTCCCAATTGGTCTAGTACTTTCTGGGCAGATCTTTGAATGATTTCCCATGGGGTCCAATGTTAAACAATGTTCCCCACTGGCTGCCATCTTGGATGCTATGCGGACATGCCGTACACATTTTATGAATGGGACCAAGTAAGGAATATTGTGATCATGTATGATTCCAATTGGCCATGTACTTTCAGAGGAGAAGATCTTTGAATATGTTTCCCTATAGGATCCAATGTTAAAACCATGTTTCCCACTGGCGGCCATCTTGGATATGATTTGGACTTGCCCAACACATTTTTAAAGGGACCATTGTCACTTAGTTTGGTTCCAATTGGTCCAGCATTTTCAGAGGAGAAGATTTTTGCAATATTGTCAAATTTTCGACAAAGTTCCCCGCTGGCAGCCATCTTGTATGAAGTGCGGACTTGCCGGACACAATTTTTAAACGGGACTCCAAGGACTCTTGTGACCAAGTTTGGTTCAAATTGCCGCAGTGGTTTCAGAGAAGATCTTTGAATGCTTTCCCATAAGGTCCAATGTTAAACTGCGTTTCCCTCTGGCGGCCATCTTGGATATGATACGAACTTGCCTGACATTTTTTTAAAAGGGGCCACCTAAGGACCATTTTGACCAATTTTCGTTCCAATTGGCACAGTAGTTTCAGACGAGAAGATCTTTGAATATAGGGTCCATTTTTCTACAATGATCCCACTGGCGGCTATCTTGGATGGCGGGTTGACTTGCCGAAAACATTTTTTAAAGGGGGCCACCTAAGAATAATTGTGACCAAGTTTGGTTCCAATTGGTCCAGAGGTTTCAGAGAAGAAGATGCTTGAATGAAAAATTTATGACAGACAGACCAGGGATACACTGATCCCTATAACTCGCCATGGCATATCCAGGTCATAATCATACATCGGCAAACGAATACCGAAGCAAGAACGAAGAAAGGGGAAATTCTAAAATCATAAATCCAAAATCACGGCAAATCATAGCAACATGAACTGAGACAGTATGACAAAGACAAGAACAAAAAGAACAAGAACGTCACAAACTAAAGCACTAGCAGTGTGAACCCCTTGAAAAACTGAGGTATCATCAGGTGCTCCGGAAGGGTAAGCATGATCTGCTCCACGCATGGCAGCCGTCACACAGCCAGCTTGAATATGGTGCTGAAAGATCAGTTTGGTGACTTTTTGGTTTATGTCATTTTCTAACCCGTAGACTAAACCAATTAAAATCCATGGTACGTTTTACTTCTCTAACCCTCAAACAGTACCTAGGTAAAAAGTTTGAAAGGCTTCTGTGAATATATTAAGTAATTTGACAATAACAAGGACAGGTCAGAACCACAAACATTACCAACGAAGACAAAACTAAAAGGTGACAGTTTGATATACAAGACAACACAAAAAACTAAAGCACTGGCAGTGTGAACTCCCAAATAAAACCGGGAGTATCACCAGGTGTTCCGGAAGGGTAAGCATGATCTGCTCCACGCGTGGCACCCGTCACACTGCCAGTGAAATGTCCGGTTTTGTCACAGTCGGTGTTAGTCAGTCCGGTAACAAACTCTGGAACTACCCAAAGATATCTGTTCCTATTTGTGAAACCGAAACATTGTAATGGTCTGTCAAATCGTGGTGACGACCGTAAAACTTCTGTAGTGACAATTGCAGCAGTGACTGAACATACCCTTGATGTATAAGTTTTTGAGACAGTAATTTCGCTCTGTTGACAAAATCGCTGTACAAACTACAGGCACGGCAATAGCAAATGAGTTGTGAAATGTACACGCCATATGCCGGAGAAGTGGGAATATTACTGCTCAAAAACGGGAAGTTCACTATTGGAAAGTCGAAATCATCACGCTTGTCGTAAAGTTTTGTTTTCAGACGTCCAGAGTTGTCAATGTAGAGGTATAGGTCCAGGTATGATGCTGATGATGGTGTATAAGTGGTCTCTTTAATTTCGAGTTCATTTGAGTATATAAGATGAAGGTTATCATTGAATTGAGGATTGTTCAATGAAAGAACATCATCTATATAACGGAAACTGAAATTACAGGATTTGGCTAGCTTATTGTCTTTTTTCTGAACTAGCCCTTGTATGAATCTGGCTTCATACGAATAAAGAAACAAATCAGCTAAAAGTGGCGCACAATTAGTCCACATAGGTATCCCTATTGTCTGCTGGAAAACTTGTCCTCCGAATTCTACAAATATGTTATCAATCAAGAATTCCAGCATTGCAATGACATCCTCCTCTGTATACTTTTTGTGTGAATCAGTGTGATGTTGTTTGTTACCACTGGGTCGATGCCACTGCTGGTGGACTGTTAGTCCCCGAGGGTATTCACCAACCCAGTAGTCAGTACTTCGGTGCTGACCCGAAAGCCGATTCTTTTTTGGAACCTTGCAATATCTAAATTCATGTAAATTTTGTTGAAAACTAAGGAGTATCTCCCTCATGCAAAGCTCTGTCCTTAGCTGATTTTGGCTTTACATTGAGATCATATTGGTTAATTGTTCTCAGTTTTTTAACATCTTTGAGTTTATGGTCTTCCAAACGTTTAGATTTTATCTGCACTGAAGAGACATAAGTTGTGGAAATGCGCATATGCAGAATTAAAATTCACAGTTACTTCGGTATTTAGTTGTATGTTTAACAAAATATGCCCCATCTTTACCTATCACTAAAAATGAATATCTTCTTTCACCCTTTTTATTACAGAAAGACCGATGTATTAAATCCCGGAGTACTGACTTAAGCTTATCGTGTGGAAAAGTAGTAATCAAATGTTCTGACACTGTTGCAGTGGTTGAGTTCAGTTGAAGATATATATTCCAATAAGTCTTTTGAGTTTTTGAGAATCCACATATGATTCACTCCACTTGTTGAGTATACTTTATCACTATATATCTTGAGGCCATCTTTGACTGCAGTAAGTAATGAAATGAGGAGCTAAGAAAGGGGTTTTGTTGTGCATTTGGCAGACCCAGCAATGTATCTCTGTTTGTAAGGGCATTAATGTAATTTAGGTACCCAGTAGATACAAGGCAGGTTGTTGTTCTCTTCACTCAAACTGATACCAAAGGAAGACAATACTGATTTGTGATTGTTTAGTATGTCCTCCCTTGGTATGGTGGAGAGTTTGTATGTGGGGTTGCCAAATGAATTGTCAATGCCCATCTCCTTCATTAAGCAGTCTATGTAATGTCTTTTACAGATAAATGTGATGTTGTTTTGGGCCTTGTCAGCTGGTACGATGACATAATTGTCATGGAGGAAGGATAATGTTTTTTCTACCTCGGGATAATCGAATATGCTTTTTAAATTGGGGCTCATGGTTATCTTGAGGCGCCTCATTAGAGCTACAATCAATGACTTTATGGACCTGATCCAGTCGGACAGTGTTTCAACTTTTTCCTTCTCTCTCTTAGCCCATTATTTGGCGTATTCCTCAGCTGAGTCCATCAATATTTCAATGTTATGTTTCCAATTGATGGGTTGGGGTTCACGATATTTTGGACCTTTTGTGAAGGGATCACGTAGTTTCTCATTGTTTACGATGTTGAGGTCCCCTGTAATAACGTGACTGACAGGAGCGTATATAAATGGGGAAGAGAGACAAGAACAATCAGGTGGTTTTGATTTGAAATCATCAATTTGGACATCCCGCAATACCCGTTTGTATCATAGTCAATGCATGCTATGAATTATAGAAGCTATTTACTTATTTATCAGATCTTCATTACTGCATGATAGGCAATCAATAGTTACAGTGTAACACAAAATTCATTTATATACAAAAATTATTAAGATATGAAATAAGGAGAGATTAAGGAAGTACTTTTGCAAAAAGTTGTAAAACAATGTACAAAAAACACTTTTTTTTTCTCTTAATTATGTCAAAATTATTTTTTTAACAAAGTGATAGCAGGGAATTTCTCTAAAACTTAAAAGAGTAAAGTAAACCAAAGAAGATTTGAAACGTAATTTAAAGGGAAATAACCCATAACCATATGGCATTGAAAAAAAAATTGGTCAATAACTTCTACACAGGCATTTGGATTTTCTTCAAAATTTCAGAGTATGTAGATCTTGATATGCTGAACATTTTTCCAATTAACACTTCACCTCTATCTGTTATAGTTTTTGAAATAAAACATTAAAAATGCATAAATTTTGAAAATTTTACGGAAAAAGGGCTGTAACTCTGAGAAGGGTTTTCCGATTTTCTTCAAAATTGTAGGGCAGATAGATCTCAACATTTTTAACAATTTTACCACATGACAGATTTTTTATATCTGCAACGGTTTTTGAGTTAATTGCCAAGAACAGCAATTTACCCCCTTTGTTTTATTTTTAGTAACATGTTGTTTGGTCCTTGGACTAACCGAACACATTTTTCATACTACATACCCTTGTGATGACCCAGGCCAAGTTTGGATTAAATTGGCCCAGTGATTTCAGAGGAGATTTTTGAAGAAAAAAAAGTTTACGGCGTACGGGTGGACGATGGACGCCAAGTGATGGCAAAAGCTCAACCTGGCATAGCCAGGTGAGCTAAAAATTAACTACACTTTCATTTTTGTATATATTTAGAAACAGAGGACATGGAGGAACGAATCGTACATTTTATTTTAAGTTTGTAGTTTGTATCTACCAACTTCTGTCAGTTTGAAAAAATATATATAAGTTATATAAAAATGTAGTTTCCCCGAAATGTATATAACAATATATTGTTAAAAATTAGTGATGAACAATAGGAAAAAACAATAGGAAAATACAATGATCGATTATCGGCAACAATCGGAGCCTCATAATCGCTTATCAAACTATTATAATCGGACATGCTTTTGGTTTTTTTTTGTTTTTTTTTTTTTTGTTTTTTTTTTATTCAAATGTATCAAATAGATTTGTATTGGAAACTGGTTTTAATTTATGCCATTGATTTTTACAACATGAACTAAAATTGTACGATGATTGTAGACTGTTTTTATGTTTGCCTATGTATGTATTTTTAGAATGTTTTGCAATGGACACTAGATTATTTCCATACAATGAACATATCTGCACGTACTTCATAGTCAATCAAACTGATAATAGCACAGGTTAAATTAAACTGTATCAAGTATTTTACTCAACCAAATAACAAGAACTGAAGAAACAATGCTAACATAACAGTAAGTCTGTCATATGACTAGAGGAAAATTGTCATTCAAATTTTTACCAATATTCATTGTTTTTGTCCAAAAAACAAGGCGATCAATGTTATTTGATCTTTTCTGTGATCATCCTTTCTTTTACTTTCCTGACAATTGTAGAATCATCATCAGACACTTGTATAATTCTCATGAGCTTGATTATAATTGGTAAAATGTTGTACATAGTAGGCGTTTTATCTGCTCATACGATTAGTGTAGCTTTTTCAAAGGGTTGTAAAATGTCTACAATACTTTCGACAGTAGATTGTTCATCAAATGTAAACAAACAATTTTTCAAAATTGTGCTTGCATGTTTAGATTAGGATGGATCATTTGCTGTAGCCATCAGAGCAGGAAATTGTTCATTCAGTCTTTCAAGCATATATAATGTCGAGTTCCATCTTGTTGCTACATCACTTATGAGATTATGGACAATTAGATTATCTTTGCCATTAAAAAGTACAAGTTGCTTTTCATGAAATAAGTCATTGGTGCTTGTTGATAAGTGAAAAAAGTAAATAGTTAGCGAGCCTTGCCTACAAGCGCTGCAACTTCTGGGATGTCTAGAGAATTTTTTACTATTGAATTAATCTTGTGGTCATAGCATCCAAAGAGCTGTCATTCTAATATTTGGTAAGCTTTCTCTTCGTTTGCAGCATAATCGGTAGTGGCTATAGACTGAGGAAGTGCCCATTTTTGTTAAGTGACTTTCAACTCTTCTGCAATTTTCTCGGATGTGTGACTACCTTCCATATTAATTATTCCAAGAACAGCATTTTTAAGAACCCAACTATCATTAATGTAATGCGCTTTGGTGGTAAAGAAAAATTCTGAATTCAAACTAGTCCAACCGTCGTGTGTGATAGCAAGATAGGTCATTCGTCAATTTTCCTTCCATTTCAGTTTTCTTTTGATTCAATCTTCTCATGACAGTTGTCCTTGAAGGAACCTTTGTACCTGCAGTGAAATATAGTAAAAATATCAAAAACTTCTAACATTATACAGGCTTGACTGTAAATTGGCAATTTCCTACGAATACAACTTTTGAAAAACTTATAAATTTAAAGAAAAATCTACTAAGTATTGAAGAAATTTTGTGTAATCCTGTGTAGAAT
This sequence comes from Modiolus philippinarum, assembly GCA_002080025.1. Lineage (NCBI taxonomy): Eukaryota > Metazoa > Mollusca > Bivalvia > Mytilida > Modiolidae > Modiolus > Modiolus philippinarum. The sequence continues at coordinate 8,114 of MJUU01005738.1, forward strand.
TGACTGTCTAATTTTGAAAACAGATAATTTGTGTTTTTGCGTTGTATTTTTTTTTTTGCTCAGCCATTTATACCATTTACTCTTAAAAATTAATTACATTTGGAATTCATCATTTGTTCTCTTTTAATTAATGTTTTGCGCACATTTCGGTTAATGATATCGCCCCATGTACATTTACCCCATTTCCTTTCTTTTTCATATTAAATAATTTGATTTGGTTAGCCCTGATCAGAAATAAGTTGTCGAAATGCCTTCTGTTGAGACTCACTTTACCGTTACGTCAGTATTTTATTATTTATTGTTGGGCTTCAACTTGAATTTACCAAGAGGATTTCAACAATAAGTTAGTACTTATTAACAATAAAGGGATATGGAATGAATGCAAATGAGGCAAAGTCTCTACAAATACATGGTGAATAAAAGCAATGGAACAATGTCTTTATTGTTGTTTTTCATCTTGAAGTCACCATTTACCTTATCAAACACATAATTTTCACCTCGGGTCTAATTTTGAAGAGGTCATTGTCCATAATGCTAACTGGAATAGCCTTCCCTCTAATAAATTTACACAAGGCAACATCTATCTTCTCGTGGCTCTCGGGGTTTATTTTTCCAGTTGTAGTTACATTGACGAATGTGTTCATTGATGCTTGTTGCTTAGTAGCTTTTCCAGTAAAGACGAATCATAGCCATGCATAGTTTCAATATGGTGAAGGAAGCTGGTAGTATTGCCTAATAAATCATTTTAAAAATATTTCCCTACCACTGGCTTTTGTTAGTGACGGTACCAAGTCCGGCTATCCCGAGTTCCTATCGTTATTTATGTATGTCTCTTGTTTTCATTATTGTTTTTCTGGTGCAGTTTGCTTGTAAATTGTGGCATGTGATTGTGGTTCCTGGCCATTGTGGGTGTTTGCTGTTATTCTGTTTTTATAATGCCACAAAATTGTGATTAATACTCAAAGAGGGATCTACATCTGTACAAATAGCTTGGATTTAAAAATGAAACTCAAGTCCAGATCAGAGATTTTGTGGAAAAAATATCAGTACATCTGGCCAGGAAATCACTGAAACAAATAACAATAAATAGGATGGACATATATGAAGCAAAATGTGTGGCATGGACAAAAAAATGACACAACGGCAGTAGAATACCGCAGGAACGAAGGGGTGATATTCACAAAAATCGAAGTCCAAAGACAGGGCAAAAACGAGAACACAGAAAACAATGACGTTCGACACAAAAACAATGATGCCAGACAGACACAAAGCACAGAACCAGAAACCACAACATTCAGAACAAAGGCACTCACAGTGTGAACTCCAGTGAAACTGAGAGTGACATCAGGTGCTCCGGAAGGGTAAGCATGTCCTGCTCTGTTAACAGCACCCGTCACACTGTGAGTGATTCAATCCGGGAAAATGTCAAAGTTCATAGTCAAATCCGGGAAGACGTGAATCTAGCTGAAAATGTCCACTTTCATTTGGGATACTGACACGTCATATCTTTCAATGATGTTATGGTGACGGCCATAGAATTTCTTGAGGGATGAAATTAACAAAGGTTGAACAAATCCCTGACTAAGCAGCTTTTGGGACAGTGTTTTTGCTCTGTTCAAAATATCACTGTACAAGACACGTCATATCTTTCAATGATGTTATGGTGACGGCCATAGAATTTCTTGAGGGATGAAATTAACAAAGGTTGAACAAATCCCTGACTAAGCAGCTTTTGGGACAGTGTTTTTGCTCTGTTCAAAAAATCATGGATTCCTTCCAAAGCATAAAAATCAAATGGTTAAGGCAACAGCATCGTCATTTGTAGGATATGTTTTTATTTAATACCCCCAGGCAATTTACGGTCATATCAGCTTCTTGTTATATTTTATATTTTTACAAATGTTGTTTAACAAGAACAGAGGATTCCAGAAATCATTTCCCATGAAACAACGGCAGTAGAATACCGAAGGAACAAGGGAAGCGATGACCACAAAAATCGAAGTCCAAAGACATGGCAGAAACGGTAACAGATAAAAACAAAGACAAAACAAGGACGTGAGACAGCTACAATGCACGGAAATAAAAAGATAACATTAAGAACGATGAATTAAGTGACAGAAACAGACAGAAAAGAAAAATGACAAAATGATAAAATTCCTTTGATTGATAATATATTTGTATAATTTGGATGACAAATTTTCCGGCGGACTGGTATTATCTATGGGGACTACTTTTGTGCCACTTTCAGCAGTTTTGTACGAAAGCCGGAAGGGGACTTCCGAGTTCCGACTTCTTACTTCTAACTTCTTACTTCTTACTTCTTACTTCCGAGTTCCGACTTCTTACTTCTTACTTCTAACTTCTTACTTCTTATTTCGATGTCGCAATTTGGAAAGGTAGTCTTTCCGAATTTCAACATCGACTTTGGCATTTACTTTGAACTAAAGGTTTCATATTTTATGACTAATGGCGAAAGCAATAAAAATGATAGATTGAATGGTGTTTAGCGTCCTACTTTCAATATTTCGGCCAAAACCCAAGACGAGAACAGGTTTATAAAAACATGATTTATTTGGGAAAAGGAAAAACACTGGGAGGGGAGAATTCTGATTGCCACTGGTAAAAGAGTACTAGTATTAAGGGGGAGTGAGCCTTGCAACCGGATATCTTCAGACTACAGGACTGTTGTAAGGATTCTCAAACGTGAACGGTCTTGTATTTTATGTGTAATAAGCAATGTATTTTATTTGTATTATGTGTTCAACTTAGCATCAGCACACACCCTTAAAATTTGTTAAGTAATACTCTTTTACACCCCTTGAAGACGATTTAGATTGTATTGTAAAGCTCTTTTGATTTAGGCAGGTATGATAACAAAGTAAGAGTGGATGCTTGGGAACATACACGCTTGCTAGGTTTAAACACATACCACTGTCAGACATCGTAGTGTTAAGTCAACTGTTGTAATCATACCTTTAAAAGAAACTACATTTATTTTAGAATGATCCGAAGTCGACAAACTCTGTCAGAGTCTTATTTGAAGATTTCCTACTTCACTTTATCTTGAAGCACGTATTCATTAAAATTATAGGAAGTGCGCAGATGGAACTCAAACGATGTAATTAACAGTCAAACCTAGTATTTTTCGATTGTTTTGTTTTGTTTATTTTATTAATACTTTTTTTCTTGGTTTGTATTCTTTTGTTTTGTTTTGTTTTTGTTTTTAGTTTTTTTATATTTATTTAGACAGATTCGTACTTCTGGGCATAAGGTATGTATAATTTTTCACATTCTCTATACAATTTTCCCAATTCAGCCGTAAAATCTGTCCTATCCTGGAATATAAAGACTTGCAATTATTCATAATGAAGATATAAACAATACATTTTAATCATCACAGTTTGGTGCTCATTACATGCTGTCATTGATCTTCCAAATTCTTTCTCACTTCTTACTTCTAACTTCTTACTTCTTACATATAACTTCTTACTTCTAATTTCTTACTTCTAACTTCTTACTTCTAACTTCTAACTTCTTACTTCTAACTTCTAACTTCTAAATTCTTACTTCTTACTTCTAACTTCTTACTTCTAACTTCTAACTTCTAAATTCTTACTTCTTACTTCTAACTTCTTACTTCTAACTTCTTACTTCTCACTTCTTACTTCTTACTTCTAACTTCTTACTTCTTACTTCTTACTTCCAACTTCTTACTTCTAACTTCTTACTTCTTACTTCCAAGTTGCAACCTGGACAGGCAAAGGACATTCAACCCGGTATTTAATAATATCAATACTTTGATTATAAGTAAGACTCTTCATTATATTGATCCTAGTTTAATAGACATATTACAAAAGGTATTATGTTTACGAGTATGTCCACATTTATGTCTAGAACGACCGATTTAAAGAGGGGTAATCTCAAAACATCTATTGTACATCACATTATTCCTTTTATGTGAATGTGCAGCTAACAAATGTGTTGCACTTTCAGAATGCAATAAATTGTGTTAGAAGCACTTTACCCATGCAGATTACACATTTTTCTTTCTTTAGTTAGACTAGATCAATACTTAACAGCGGGTATTTAAACTATTTTATAATAGACTCATGGAAATGTTTTTCACTAGTTTGTTTCGCATTTTAAAGTCCTTCAGATTAGATAGAAAATAAATGTATTTTAATGACATGTAATTTGCTGCCCATATATGCCACTACCCTTAACGAGAATCACACACTGAGGAATGAAACAGTTGTCTGATGTACGGTCGGCTCGAATAGTTAGTATGTCTGGTGATCCGTTAATCTTTTTATTTTAATCTCACCTGTTACCAAATAAATTGTGTTATTGTGATAGTTTTAAATGGTATTTCTTGTTTGAAAACTTGCTGCGAGTCCGTCTTCTGTCAATCAACATCTTGTAACTTAAACATACTTTCAATCAATTATATTGACCTGACACGACCAGAAGTCAATTAATAGTGAAAATCAATGTATAGTCCATGCAACATATGGAAAACAACAATAAAAGAGTTTATTGTTCCATTGCTTGGTTTAATCATGCATTTGTAGAGACTTTGTCTCATGAGCATTTACTCCTTACCCCTTCATTGTTAATATATTTTTGAAAACTTTCTTAATTACATGTAATTTATATAATTCAATGAAAAAATTACTTGGTTGTAAATAAATATCCAAAAATTTAAAATAGAAATATATCAAGATATACTTTAAACGGATCAGAATTACACGTGCACGAGAGCACTTAGTCAAATTGTAAATCTTCGACAGATCCATTAAGAAAAAAATATTATTTAGTTAGTTTTAAAGGCAGGAGTGAAATATACGTCTTTTGGTAATTGTTTTTTTAACCTTCTTCTGAATGAGGAAACACACAAGACATGAAATGATAAGAATTATAGGTAGTCGAATTCACAATGGAAATTAATGTGTCTTATACAAATTAATCGCCTTACGCCTATATATTATGGTTTTGCAGCTATATTTTTTTAATCACATGTGCTTCGGGTTATTGACTGCCCCTAACACAAATTATTCTATATATTGTAGTCGCATACACAATGGCTTCATACTAAATTTTTTGGAGAAAAAAAGATAAGAGTCACCAAACATGGTCCAGCAATACTAGTATGTCTTTTTTATTACAAGTCCCGGACACGGGTTTGACTTTGGAAGAGACTGTGCAATATTGAAGAAAAAAAAATCAAAATCTATTCAATTAGGTCAACAATTCTAAATAAAAAAGACACCAGGTACGTCAATATCCCGGCAGCGAAAAAGGAAAGTACAAATAACTGAAATAAAGGAATGTCAAGAGTGTCGTCTTGTTTCGTTCTAGTGTGTAATTCGGAAATTAAAATGCTGTTAAAGCAGGGAAATGTATTAAGCAATGAGATAGCGTGTGAAAATTGAAGATAAAATCTTTATCAAATAGTTGAACTTGGTTGACGGACATTTCGAATTGACTGAGAATTTAAATTTCCTGAAACGCAAGAATTCTGCTTTTTATTTACTGAATTGATTATTTTGAGACTATCCCACACTGATATGTTACACTTCCATAAGCTTATTCATATACATCTTTCGTTACATGTCTAACAGGACTTTGCGAAAGCAAGAAAAAATGACCAACTGATTAAACGGTGTCTAACGTCCAACTAGCGAAATATTTCAACTTTAATTCAAGACGAGAACAGATTTTTGAATGCAAAATCAATTTGGGAAAATGGAAACGCTTGGGGTGTACAGAAAATTTATGCTTCCATAGCAACGTTCTGTCTTAATCGTGGCAAGTTAGAGGGGGAGGCTTTTGATTTAAGAAGTGTATTGATTTCTTTGCACAAATATGTTCCGCACAGGCGGCAATGTTTTTTGTCAGATCGGAACGAAATGTGCAATCCTTGTGCAAGACTTGTACATTTGTAAAGGAACTTCCATATATCCATACGACATCATTCCAGTACAGTTTGGTTGAATTTGCTTCCATAAGCTCTGAGCAGATGACAAAAATGATGTTTTTCCAATAGGGTCCAGTGTTAAACTATGTTCCTCGCTGGCAGGTATGTTTTGTGTTGGATCAGAACGGAATGAGCAGTTTTTGATCGCCTTCATTACCGATTATTCCTGTAACGTTTGCTTGAATTGTTTAATTGGTTTCAGAGGAGATGATCAAAATGTGAACAATTAACGGACGGACGGGTCAGGTGAGCTAAAAAAAAAAATTAATTAAAACTCTTTTTCGGATTATAGAGTTGGGGCCAATGCAAGCTGAACACGATTTTCTGTATCTACAATTTGTTATTGAAAATTGAATAAGTTTATACTTCTAAATGCAAACCTTTATCCACTATTTTTATTACACATAATGCAAATAAAACACATCGCTTATTACATACAAAAATACAAGACCGTTCACGTTAAAGAATCCTTGCAACAGTCCCGTAGTATGTAGATTAACAGGTTGCGAGGCTAACTCCCCCTTCACCCTGATGTCTTGATAAACCTGTTCTTGTCTTGGATTTTGGCTGAAATGTTGAAATTAGTACGTTAAACGCCATTCGATCCATCAATTAATTTTAATTGCTTTTGCAATTACTCATAAACTAGAGGAAAAATATATGAAACCTCAGTCCGAACATTGACAATATTAATACCGAAGTCAGTGTTGCAATCCGGAAAGGCTACTTTTCCGGATTGCAACATCGAAGTAAGAAGTAAGAAGTTAGAAGTAAGAAGTTAGAAGTTAGAAGTAAGAAGTAATAAGTTAGAAGTAAGAAGCAAGATGTTTTTGAAAGATATACGACACTGAGTATGTAGAGCAGGGAATGAACACCCAACTCTCATCCTTAAAATTTATGGTGCATCCCTTTACTTGCCTGGTAGATTTTAATGCTGATTTTTGAAAAATTCTAAAACGAATGTGAGGTACTTTCGGTACTCTTCTCTAATAGGATATTATCCATAAAACTTGGAACCTGCATGTATCTAAATCAACTGAAAATGAATGTATGTGTTAAAGGTTAATGCATACCCTTTACCCGTTATTTTTATTGGACATGATGCAAATAAAACAAATCGCTTATTACACACAAAAATGCACTACCGTTCACGTTAAGGAATCCTTGCAATAGTCCCATAGTATGTAGGTAACGGATGGCAAGGCTGACTCGCCCTTCATCATTAATCTAATTACGTTGATAAATTTGTTCTCGTTTTGGATTTTGGCTGAAATGTTCAAATAAAGACGTTCAACGCCATTCGATCCATCAATCACTTTTTATTGCCTTTGCATATTAGTCATTAACTAGAGGAATAATATAATGAAACTTCAGTCCTAACATTGACAATATTAATACGGAAGTCAGCGTAGCCTTTCCGGATTGCAACATCGAAGTAAGAAGTAAGAAGTAAGAAGTTAGAAGTAAGAAGTAAGAAGTAAGAAGTTAGAAGTAAGAAGTAAGAAGTTAGAAGTAAGAAGTTAGAAGTAAGAAGTACTAGAAGATGGACATATTTTGAAATATATTTATATAACAACATCTGCAGTAGGGAATGAGCTCCAAACTCATTGGAGATCATTAGAACTGTATCGTTCATCCCTTTATAATAAACAATTGCAAGTCATAATATTTTAGAAGGGGGAGATTTAAGGATGTATTGACACAAGTCTGAGTTAAAATCCAGCAAATGTGTATGTATCCATGCATCCACTTCCTTGATTTTTTGGACTGGGTGATAAAATTTTCCTCCCAATCTTATAACTCTTACCTTGATGAACTAAGTTCCACCATACAACCTATATCGTCTCGAAGGGGTGTATAAAAAGAGGATGAACAAAAACCAAATCAATCTTTTCCGATTGCAAGAATTTATCTTCCAAGGATATTTGCAAAATTATTGAACACGATTTCCTATATATGAAGTTTTCTGTCAATTGATTATATTTCAAAATGCACACCCTAAACTGCTGTTATCTAAGACATAAAAGGGGGTCTTGAAGGTGTCCGGGCCTTTTTTTTTTTTTTGGAGTGGGAATCGTGAAAAATACCCCTTTATAATAGGCGTGATGCGTGACTTCAAAGAATTTTTAACGTGAAAGCCACAAATTTATAAGGTTGATGACATGCACGATTGGTTCTTTAGGACCCAGATAATACAAAAATACAAGACCTTTCACGCCCAAGAAGTAGGTAACCAGAGGTAAGGCTAACCCCTGCCCCTCAACACCTTTATCCAGTGGTATTCAAAATTACTCCCTCACCAGCGTTTCTCTGTTCCCAGATTGATTGTTATCGTTTTGAATTATATATTTCAAATATTGATAGTAGAAGTTCTAACACCATTTAAGCTATAAATCAATATTTATTGATTTCGTGACAGGTCATAAACTATGAAACTTTCA
>MJUU01005739.1:3219-22590 GCA_002080025.1 Modiolus philippinarum
AAAAAATGAAAATGTTAGGTACTTATCTAAACCATAACATGCTGTGTTGCTGTTTTCTCAAATGAGTTTGTTTAAAGCAAAAACAAAAAACGCAAAAAGGTTTACAAAATACGATGAAAATATAAACAATTCAGCATCAAAGGGGTCACATTAAACAACTAAAAGAAAATATTTTGTGAAGCTATAATGTAAATCTTAAAATAAAAACGAAATGAAAGATACAACAAATGACAGAATTGAATGTTTACGTTGCAAATTTATATATTGTCAAAAGAAAATGCATTACATAACCACAAGTAGTCATGATCTTAATGCTATATTGCATATGCTTATTAAGTTGCTTCACCCAGAAAAACTTATTTGGTGTTTTAGCGTACGACATGTAATTTTATGTCTTTAGAGTGGTATTTCAAAGCTACAAATCACACATTCGAACAAAATATATTTGAATTAAGAAAATTCTGCAGTCTGTGTGATAATTGATTTGCAATTTATGTCATTCTATAATTCTTATTCAAACCGTAGAACACATTTAAATTATATAAATCAACTTGTTTTATGCCTCTGCATTAGAATAATTAACACCTTTTTGGTTTTCCTGACATAAACATGTAGCCTGTTGGCATTAGAAGATATACATCCAATACATATGTCTTTCTTGAACCTTCAATTCGACACAGTATTCCATGAAATATGTCCAATACAGAATTATGGGGAAAAAAAGGTAAACACGCGATTCACAAAAACCCACATAAGAAATAGACTTGGAATTGTCATAGTGGTCGTTACTTTTCCCCTACCTTGATGTTCAGAATTAATGATCGACATCGATAATAGACCGTGTTGTTATTTCTTGGCTGCGAGAGAACCTTGGAGTAAAGTGAGAAGGCTAGCAATCTCTTAATAATAATAAAGCATTTGATGTTTCCTAGTAAAACATTGATGTAGCGTTGCTCGACACCTAGCAATGAATGCCACGTAATCTTGTGCTAGGAGCCGTCTTGAACTTACTATACAGAATGTTGAAGGCCTCATGGTGACTTCAAGATGAAGAACAATTAAAGCGTTGTTCCACTGCTTGGTTCTACCATGTATTTGTAGGGACTTTGTCTCATGTGCATTTACTCTTTATTCGATTATTGTATATTATTTTGCACTTTATAACAAACAGCCGATAGGTTGATTGAATGATAAGGTAGAGTTTTTAGTCTAGAGACAGATATTTTGATTATATCAGGACGAACAAGATATTTAAATTCCAGAAATTCAAATAAGAATAGAATTATAGGATGGAGAGTTCTGACTTCCACGGGAAAAGGGGGCGCGCGTACAAGGTAAGGGTGCTGGTATGAGATTTAGATTTGATGCGAATTGTAAATGTTAAAGAAGGAATTTTTATACTGCGTGAAGAAAGTTTGTCTACAATGTCTTCCTGTATTGTGACTTGATTACTCTGCATTGCGAAGGTGGTACTATATCCTTAAATTGGAGTTGTGTTGGTCGGCTCTGTTGACGGATCCCTTAAACACCAATTCAAGTGCAAGGACAACTTGCAATTTCAAAGTTAAAAAGGTTCATCTTCGTACCCGGATGTGAACCATATCAAATTATATAGAAGTACATGCTTAATTTTCGCGTACATTAATGTTCATGCTGAGAAGCTGCAAGTTACAAATCTAAAGTCATAATTAAAGGACATAATTGTAGTACTTTTTTAAATGCAACTGTAAGGGGGGTGTGAAGAAAACATAGGATTGCCACACAGAATAATGGCACATTTGTTTTTGCTGTGCTTCATCTCGACATTTTTCGAGTTGCTAGAATACTGAACAATTAGCATAATATTGTTATATATCGATTTGCACAATTTGCAAAACTTACTTATTTTCAGGTTTTTTGGCTCATGCATTGTTTTCTCATGCATTTGTCATCTTTGTTTGTAATTGTATTGGAAACCAATACATTGCTAAAAAAACGACACCTCTGTTCCAAGGAATAATTCTTTGGTATCTTTGAAACATTTATTGGATGTGGTTTGTTTCCATTGATTTATTCACTTTTTTACCTTTTTGGGCCATTTAGGGATTGCTATATGGTGTGAGGTTCCTCGCTGTGTTGAAGACCGTACGGTGACCCCTAGATGTTTTGTTTTGGGTCATTTTAACCTGGATATAGGGTGTTGTCTCCTTGACATTTACCCCATTTCCTTTCTTTTTCATTTTAGACGGAAAACTGCTTTTCTTGTTTTTGTTGGCTCTCTTGAGTATGACTTTGTGCATAGTCTGAGTATTTTCTGGTGTTTACCACAGATGATGTCCTGCGGCAAGGTTTGAGTTTGATTTTTCTTCCGTAGTGCGGCAGTGTTTTACCAGCAGACAAGGCTCCTCTATCTAGCCGGCAGTTTATCGGCGAGCATCTCTTGTCCCATCTTTCAAAATTACGTATTGTCATATTCTCTCCTTTCAAGATTGTGGTCATGGTGTTAGTAGTCTACCTGTATTGGGTTTTATTCGTATGTTTACTAAACTATGAGGAAATGGGACAAATAAAGGGAGGTTTGGGTACCCATAAACCGGTTTAACCCAACCGCTGGCTTTTGCTAGTGCCGGTACCAAGTCCGGCCGTCCCGAGTTCCTATCGTTGTTTACGTTTGTCTTTTGTCTAATTTGTGTTTTTTCTTGTGTAGTTCCCTTGCAGATAGTTTTGTCCTTAGCTATATTTGCTATAACTGATTATTCGGATTTCGTTTGGTTTTATACATTTTAAACATTTTTTTGAAATTATGGATTTCTTTTGTTTAGGTTCTAGTGCTGCTGATGAGGAATTAATTTCCGAAATGGCCATACAGCTCATTAAAATTATTGCAGTTGGAGTTAACATATGTGTAATGGTCTCATGTTCATTTACTCCATATCCTTTCGTAAAATATGTAATTATAATTTTCAGCCATTGTAGGTGTTTCCTGTTGTCCCCTTCATTTCATTTTGGCTATCTACAGACTGTAATAAACAATGAAGGGATGAGGGTAAATGCACGTGGGAGAAAGTCTCTACATAAATAAGGTAGAACCAATCATTTGAACAACGCTTTTATTGTTGTTCTTAAACTTTAAGTCACCACGAGACATTCAATAACGAGCTTTGCTCATATCTTAAAATAAGTTCAAGACGGCCCCGAGCACCGTTTTGGGCGGAAATTCATCTTAATGGTCGAAAAATGCCATATCCTTGTCTTATTTTGTGAACAGGAGTTGAAATCCTTCTTACCATGAATATCAAAAATACCCCTTTGATATCATCTCTGATATTGATGTCGAATCAAAGATTGGCAAAATATCCACTTAACTGCTTCATGAACCGACGAAGGCCCATTGGTATCTGTAATCCACACTTATACTTTTCCTAAATAAGATTTGTTGCTACTTAACCTTATTTTACTGAAAATCGGGATTTCAAGACTTAATTCAAGAAAATCAGTTCTAGATGGGCCAGGCTATGGCCCCAGTTACCAAAACAAAAATTTAAAGCTGTGGTAAAGAGTGTAAAATACTAAGATATTCAGGATGCAATAGCTGAAAAGAATGCTCTAAGCTTGTGAGACTTATTGGAGATTGAGCTATCGTTTAGTTGAAATTTTAAAATGTTATCAATGGAACTTGTTTTCTACAAGAATCAAACTTGGTGCTTTCCATTTACAAACTTATTCAAATGAAAATGGCAGTTTCTTTAACAAAGAATTATACATTTTTAATGTTGTCCGTTTTTAAGTTTCATACACGAGAAATACGATTGATTTTCAGGGAACATATCTACTTCGCTTTTTAAAAGTGCTTCAACAGAGTAATCGTAAATTACCACCTTAATTGCAAGACAAAATCCGACCTTGTTTACTATCACTTTTGATGTTAACCACACATTTTGACCTTCAATGATCAATTTTTTATGAAATTATTCATGCATATTTTTCTAATGCGAGTAAATTACGTACTGTAGTACATGCATGTGCGTGCTAAAAGATTATTATACAAACGTTTTATACGTAATCGTGGATGAATTTGTAATGCAACAAACGTCACAGAGATAACTATTATAAATTCTGTAATTCTCTACTTTGTTTTAGTGAATTTAAACAATTTTATAAGTTGATAGCAAAATGTACTTCCATAAGCACGCTTGTGACGTTTGATGGAAACACACAAACTCGAATATAAAGATATTATCAACTTTTGAAAAGTAAACCTTAACGGAATAAGTAAAAAATAGTCTTCATTTGTGAAGAACATATTTCATATTTTAGATTTAGAATAAATATTATTAAATTCATTTGCAATACATCTTCTGTTGCCGTCAAAATATTTCCGTCTTCAATTTTTGCCTTTTTTTCTTTTTGTATAAATTGTTGAAACAACTTTCGAGTGTGAAAATTAGCAACTGTTTTTTCGTCGTGTAGATTGTTTCGAACTCAACTGATCTTCTGACGAGCTATGCTGTTGAAATATGTTACTGTTCTGCTAGTAGTATTAAGAAATGTGAAAATGCTCCTGTACCTTGACTTTAGGAGATATTTTAACATGAAAATTTATATCACAGACATACACCACTTTCAGATGAGCAAGCTGTATGGTACCTGCTATCTTCAAAAACATGAACAAACCTCTAATAGAATATCCTCTGAGGTAAAACTCGAACATTATTTTGACCATCATATTGATGTTTCAGATATTCCACGGCATAACAAGCATCTATTTTAACTAGACAGCAGATTTCCATTGGCAGTGTGAGGGGTATCATGATAACTTTTCCAAAACCTCATGATACCTCTGGTTTTTGGGGGTTTTTTGGGGTTTTTTTTTTTGGTTTTTTGTTTGTTGGGTTTTTTGTTTTTGGTTTGTTTGGTTTATTTATTTTTTGGGTTTTTTTTTTGTTTTTTGTTTTGTTTTTATGAAAAGGAAAGGAAATGGGGTAAATGTCAAGGAGACAACATCCCATATCCAGGTTAAAACGACCCAAAACAAAGCATCTAGTGGTCACCGTACGATCTTCAACACAGTGAGGAACCTCACACCATATAGCAAGACCTAAATGGCCCCCCCAAAAAGTGAATAAATCAATGGAAACAAACCACATCCAATAACCCAAATATCAAGAAACTAAAATTTTATAGGAAGACAAGGAAAAGCCAATGGCCAACATATTCCTGACATCGGACAGGCGCAAAAATTTTGGTGGGGTTAAACTCGTTTTCTTGGATCCAAACCCTCCCCTATATGTGGTGAATGGCTAAAAAATAAATACATAAAAAGACTCACACTAAAAATCAAACTAGAAAAAAGTCCAACTTATCAAGACGAGTACCCTTACAATAAAGTACATAAAACATGAAGACAATACACACAGGTACTGTCTGGACAAATGCTCGCAGTTACTGACAGCTAGCTAAGGCTATCATTTCCGTTGACTATGGTATCAAGCCTTCTTACATATGAAACTTCAATTTAAATACTTCTAAATAGATTTCGTATTACAACATCATTAATTATGAAAGATGAACATGATATTGTGCAATGCCAAAATTGCCAATATGAAAAATTGTTTAAATTTAGTTATGGTATAAAGCATTTAGGACATTATCAATATTTTTGCCAACAAAAACCAAAAGTAAAGATTTAACAACATACTGTATTTATATCCTTTATGAATAAGTTTGTTCAACGGATTAATAAGTTTGGAAGGACAATTTTTGAATGTATGCGCTTTGTAAATGATATTGCCCTAGACGTTTGGATGTGAAATGCCCTGATGTATAAGAACCTTGCATGTAGAACCAAATTTTCTTAATAAGTCAATGTATCTATAATAAAATTTTGAGAATGTTTTTATCACTTTATCAATTCTGTTTTTATCAATTTATCAATTTATGTTTTTATCAATTTATCAATGTTTTTATCAATTTATCAATTTTTGTTTTTGTTTTGTTTGTATTTTTGTTTGTTTGTTTGTTGGTTTTTTTCACACTACACAAGTTTCCTCTACATAATTATATAGTGATTGATCCGTTTTAAAGAAAGATTAATGTTTATAATGTTTGTAATAGTTGGAAGCAGATTGATTAAAGTGCACTGCTTTGGATAACTTTTCACTTTGGCTCATAAATTTGGTATATGGTTTCAATTCGAATATTATTCAATAAATACGCTCTTTCTAAGAAACATAACACCAATTTAATCTCCTGTGAGTGATTATGTTCTTCGTTCCATTACATATTACCAAATGTATTCATATTTCACTATTAAACAAACACTCGAGAGACCCTTTTTACACTTCAGTCATCATTACAACTGGGGTAAAATGGTCCTTTTAGTGTTTTACGTTACATAAGATCTTGAATGTTTTAAAGTATTGCATAAACATTATCTATAGTCCTCAATTAATGAATAATTATTATGTAATGGAAACCATCTGTCTAAATTACAAAATTTCTATGTGTAAAATATAGTTTTTGTAATATTTTTTCTAATTTTTTTAAAATACTAATATTTATTTTCCTATCAATACTAACATTTCATCTTAAAATATCAATGGTACTAAGAACTCTCGGTTTGAGTTCTTGATTTTTATTCCCACAAAAAGATGATGAATTCTTTTTGGTGCTATTGTCTCAATTTGAACACCTTAAGCAAACTATTTATGAAACTGAAGTGTCCAACATGACAATTCCTTTGACGAAAAATAATAAACCTGAAGCGCTACAAATAGATTAAATATAAATATCCTTTGCTTAACAGTCTTCATTAATAATGTATTGATGTGCTGAATGTTTCGTATAGTAAAAGAACTATGCCGGTGGCAAACACGACTCAAAAGTCACGTATTCACTCTTGTTATGTTGTTCCTTAAATGTTAATTTGAATGTACATGGCAACAGTTAACATGGAAAAAACATCAAACCAAAACAGTAACTGAATAATACTTCCAAAACCAGGCCGAAAAATCTTACCTGCAAGTCTATAAATTTTTAGTATGTAACAAAGTCACATGCAGCCATGGTTTTGTATCTATATAACATATCTTCGAAATACATGTACTTAAATAGCTGCGGCCATATCCCCTAATGTAATATTCTTGTCTGTACTGTTCTGTCATTAATATGGTATTTCAAAGGTACAAGTCACACATTCAAAAAGTAAAATTTGTAATTATTTAACGTTTTAGTCTGCAAAATAAATGATTTGCAATTTAGATCATTCTATAATTCTGTTTCAAAATCGAAGAAAACATTAAAACAAAATAAATCCTGTAAAGTTATGCCTTTGCATTACAGTAACTACCACCTTTTAGATTTTCTTGATTTAAAGATGTTGCAAGTTGGAATAAGTAGGCAAACTTGTGGTGCATTTTTCTTTAAATAACCTTCAATTGCATAAAGTCGAATGCGAAGGGCGTGTTATATTGAGAATTTTTTCGGTGAAGCAGCGAGTTGGGTGATTGAGAATACTTGATAACCATTAGATATGACCTGCAGACTTAATTCATTTAAATTTTTCAAGAAAACAGCATTTAAACTAGCAATTTCAATGAAAACTCTTAGTGATAGAATTGGTCATTGTAAACTATATTTATAAGACTGTAGCTTTAAGGTGTCTGCAGGGTATTAATTTCCTATTATAGAATTTTGTGAAATTTTCTGTGTAGAAGCATAATTTTATTAATTATTGTTCAAAATATAAAATAGAATTTGGGGGTCAACGTGTATTGAAGCGCAAAAACTGAAGAAAATTTAGGTATTTTACAAACAAATGTTAGGGAAAATGTCTATATAAGGGGATAAGTTTAAAAATCTATTATAGATTTTTTTCATACTTTGCAAGTGTTTTTAAATACATACAAACAAGATTGCTACGCGTAGCTATGTCCCCCGCCGCTGCAGTTAAGTCGATAAAGTCCCATTTCTCATGTAAAATTATGCGAATCAAAATGGCGACAGGATATGATCAACTGCATTAGCAAAATTTCAGCAAAATCCCTTAATTGGATTATGACGAGATGTGTCCACAAAGTCTTCCTATGTTGTAGTATGCATTAAGTCGATTAAGTCACATAACTCCCGTCAAATTTGTCGAATCAAAATGGCGATGTGATATGATCTAGTACATATGGCGACTAACAATCCTGTAAAATTAGAATGAATCCGGACTAGCAGTTTCTGAGGAGTTGCGCCCACAAGATTTGCCATTGTATAACAATGTGGAAATAATCAAAGTCCCATAACTCCCACAAAATTTGACGAATCAAAATGGCAATGCGATATGATCTAGTACAAATGGTGACTAACAATCCTGTAAAATTTGAATGAATTCTGACCAGCGGTTTCTGGGGAGTTGCGTCCACAAAAAACGTGACACACGGACGGACGCACGCACGGAAGCACGGACGCAGACCATTACCATGTCCCTCCGTCGCGTTGCGGAGGACAAAAATAAAAATTAGGTGTCACCGTTGAGATAAGAGAGACAAATTATGAAAGATTCATTTTTCCTAATGATATCTATATGAAATTCTTTTATCATATCTCCCTTGCATAATTTCTGTCTCCTGTAAATCTAGCAACAGATTTACAGCACATGTGTTTTTGTTCAACTTATTGCACTGAAAATTTGTAAAGGGAATACCGAATAATAATTTCGTATACTTTGGAACTATCTTTACATCTTAAATAACTATTTTGTTAAATTTCTTAATGTATGATACCTAAATGAACAAGTATTAGACAAAAATGGCGGAATAATACCACTGATAAACTTTAATGTCTCTTAAAGCATAACATGATATCTGTAATTTATTCAAAATTTATTTTCCCTAGAAATATTTAGAAAAGGCTTTCCATGGAATTTTGGAACTGCTTTGTATGTGAATGATTATATTCTGCTTAGTTTGATGAAAGTTTTATCTTCTTATGCGTTTACACTGACCTTATAGTCGACTTTGTTCAACTAAATCGGGCTTATATACTTCAAAACATTAGATACTTGTTTGATAGTTATGTATTAATTTTTACTGTGAGTCTTTTTTGTATTTATTTTTTATCCATTCACCACTCAGAGTGCAGGGTTTGGATCAAAGAAAACGATTTAAACCCTTCCGCAATTTGTACGCCTGTCCCAAAACATCGACTGTAGAATACCGAAGGAACAAAGAACGAGGTTACATAAATCAAAGTCCAGAGACAAGGCAAAAGTAAGAACACCAGAGGACGGAAGACCAAAGACGCTACACAACCACATAACGAAACGAAAACACTACAAATATAAGAATAAAAACTAAAGCACACACAGTGTGAACTCTCAAAGAGTGACATCATGTGCTCCAAGGGTAAGCATGTCCTGCTCTGTATACAGCATCCGTAACACTGTCAGTGGGTAAATCCAGGGTTAAGTCAGAATCGGTAATGTCAAATCCCGCGGGAAGACGTTTACGAAAATGTCAGTTTTCATTTGTGACACCAACATTTCATATCTACAAATGTACTAAATGTATCTATGGTGTCGTGGTGACGGCCAAAGAATTTCCGAAGGGACGAAAGTAACAACGGTTGAACATAGCCCTGACTCAGCAGTTTTTGACAGTGCATTTGCTCTTTCCACAAAGTCACTGTAGGAACTACAAACTCTACAGTAACGAATTAATTGTGAAATATACACTCCATATGCTGGGGAGTTAGGAATATTGTTGCTGTGCAAGGGAAAGCACAATTGGGAAGTTTAAATTATCACATTTGTCATATAACCTAGATTTCAGACGTTCATGTGCGTCAATGTATAACAAAAGGTCAAGCAGAACTGAGCGTATTTGTTAGCTCTTTAATTTCAAGTTCAATAGGATAGATCCGATGTAAATATTCTTTATATCTGGGGTTTTTATCGTCTATATATCTGAAGCCGAAATTAAAAGTCTTGGCAAGTTTTTTTTTGTTTCTGTTGTATTGCCCCTTGTTAAAACTTTGCGTCATACGAATAAACGAAATGGTCGGCTAAAAGTGGAGCAAAATATGTTCCCATAGGAATCCTATTATCTGTTGAAAAACGCGGCCTCCACATTCAACAAAAATATTGTCGATTCAAAATTCAGGCATCTTTATCACGTCATTTTCACTGTATTTTTTGTTTGACTCAGTATGGTTCTTAACAAAAAATGTTTCATCTTTTGCTATTACCAATTAAGAATACCTGCATTCTCCGTGTTTTGGTACAGAAACATTGATGTATTCCATCGTAAATTCCAAAGTCAGGAATATAATGGTCATTTGTTTGTATAAATTTTTGTTTTTTGATATTCATGTTATTGGTTGTGGTTTTCTTCCGTTGATGTATTCACTGTTTTTTTTCTTTTGGATCAATTTATGGCTTGCTATATGGTGAGAGGTTTCTCACTGTGTTGGCGGAGACCATACGGTGACCCCCTAGATGCTTTGTTTTTGGTCGGTTTAACGGGATGTTGTCTCCTTGTCCCAATCCCTTTCTTTTTAATACCATTGTTTAAAGAAAACATATGTAAAAATGTGGACTTACGGTTCCTTTCATTCCTTATTTGAGATGATAGAAATATGTTTTCCTATTGGTTTTAAGTTATTTAGTAGGTTGACTTGTCAAGGTGTATAAACAATGCACTTTTTCTGTAGTTTTCTTTAGACTATTAAATGTTTATAGTTTTAAACTATCACTGATAAACCCTTTTAATTGAAGCTTAAACCATTTGAAGCCAAGCATTTTTACAGTTTGATTGAAATGAAACCTTATACTTAATATTTTAAGCAATTTAAGTTCGTTTAATTTGTTGTAATAATGTACGGGGAGAAAGTTATATTTCATAAGAGTTCATATTTGTACGCATTTTACTGAGAAACTTCTCAATTTGCATAATAATTGATTAGAAATTCATGTTATTTTATAGCTCTGTTTTCAAATCGTAAAAGACTTCAGA
The DNA here is from genome assembly GCA_002080025.1 of Modiolus philippinarum. Classification (NCBI taxonomy): domain Eukaryota; kingdom Metazoa; phylum Mollusca; class Bivalvia; order Mytilida; family Modiolidae; genus Modiolus; species Modiolus philippinarum. Next base: position 14,196 of record MJUU01005739.1, read on the forward strand.
ATTAGATAGTTCGACTAGTTTTATGTCTGGAATTTAGAATAAATAACACCTGTTTGGGTTTCCCGACAAAAAGATGTTGCAAGTTGTCATTAAGAGACATAAAGGCGATGCACTTCTCTCAATTATCTTAAATATAGTCTTGAATGAAATATTTCAGATAAAAGTTAATTCTGTGAAGCCATAAATTCATTGGTTATCTAGAAAACAAAGATATGATTTATTATAACTTCGGTATGTAAAAAATATCTCAATGCAAACTTAAAATATCGGACAAGCGTTTGAAAAGATAACATTCTCTTTCCCCGTTTAACAGTATGATTTTGATCAAATGAGGATCTAGCTAGCACTGGCTTGCTTATTCTCCTAGTCGCAACATCCATCGATTTTGAACATACATGTACTTGTGATGTCAGTTTTGCACTCTTAAAATTTTACAGATGAGAGTTATAACATAATTATCGAACAGGAGTCGAAATCCAAGGGGCAAATTAGGTAAAAAAAACAAGTGTAAACCGCAATGGTCCTGACTTGGCACAGGAATTTCAAAAGAAATTGTGAGTTAAAACGGTTTTGTGGCGGGCAAAACCACCTCTTCTATTGTGAAACTGCCGGGTAGCAACTTAACAGCAATTGTTGTTGCTATGGTCACCAAGAGGAAAGTTATCCTTAAACGACATTGAATCGAATCAAAGACTAAAACCAAAATACTTATATAAGCTGATACAGAACAAGTGACAATAATCTCAACAAAAATCATCAAAGAATTGAGCCAGATAAATTCATATTCATTATTAAAAATAAAAATAAAATTCCTAAAACGATATTTGGCAAGTTTCCAATTGATTTTTTTTTGTGCTATCATCAAAGTATTGAACTTATGGTGTGTGAGATGGCCAGTACAAACGTTTTAACCTGGAAAAAAATGATGTGCTTAAATGATATGCTCAGACGGTATTCACTCTAACAGTATGAAAGTGTACACATCGATCATACATAACATTGAGATTATTTCACAATGCCATGTCTAAGTTCATAAAGCAAACTTAACAAATACAACATAAACTCTAGACACACGATACGCGGAGTGCGTTGCTTGAATATGCACAGAAGTGTAATCTTCATAATGAAAATTATACGCTATAATATGCATACGACTTCTGGTACATGCTTTATTAACTGTAAAGAAAAATTAATGCGATGCCTGTAATGGCTCATTCAGTACTAAGGTGTCAGGATCATCATCTTGATTTGAAAAAAGTTTTTGTTGATCGATGCGTCACAATGGCCAAGTAGCTGATAACGTTCATAACGGTCCCTTAAAGATTTGATATACCTTTGTAATGCAGAGGCATTGTGAATCCATGCCAAAACACAAAGTTTCATCTGAAAAACAAAATGTTTGCACAAAGTTACCCCTTTGTTTCTTTTGAATCGCTTTGTGTTGCAAATCAATAGTAGTTTGGTGTGATAATCTATATATTTTGATTATTCACAAATGCAAAAATAAATTATTTACTTCAAGATAGTACTACTGCTAATAATTAATCTGAATTTATTCAACATCTTTATGAAAATCTATGCATTAAAAGTGCATGGAGGCAGGTTTTGTAATTCTATTTCGTAAATGAAAGTACACAGGAAAACTGATTATTTTGCCAAGAAATAAAGCTTTATTAATGTGGCATAAACTATAATTAGTCCAAAGTTAATTTTCCTTCTGAACGTTTTCAGCGCAGCCATTAATTTAGAGAACACTGAACATGCTTTATGCGTGAATTATATCTTTCTATTCAGCATAACTGGTACTTTATTCCATTAATCCGCCTTTTACATGTACGTATCTTCTTAATTCAATTCTATAATTATAAAAATAACTGCACGATTATAGAATTAACCAATTTTTAATGTATCAAATATTTCAGCTAAATAGGAAATTGCTAATTGATTTTGAAGCTCTAAGTTAATCATAACACGAGAAAAAGTAATGGTGCATTGCATAATATATATCCATGTTCGTTTTGCAAAAAAGACGTTTTAAAGTGCATAAGTGAAGAGCAACTATTTACCTGAGACGGGCGTATGACATTTGACGATTTTATAAATTTCAAATTTTTCATTTGCGCCGATTTTTTTTATCAGATACAAATATATTATACATGTACTATGCATAAAAAAAAGATATGTTGGTTAGACCTGGAAACAAGCGGTGTTATTTTTATTTTTTGCAATGGCAAAAGTTGAAAATTCCCAGATAAAAGTTGGAGCTTAAAAGTTGAGATTAAAACAATTAATAACTATACGAAAGACCCAATTAATTCTACAACACCTTTTAAATATTGGTTTAATCTGGCTATAATACTACCTTACTGATATCAATTTAGTACCGATACGTGCTACTTCAGGTCCTGTTGGTATAAAAACACTTGCATTTATATTTTTTATTCCATTTTTATCATCGTCTGAGCTCTATTTTTAATCCGTGTATACTTTTTGCGCAAGCAATTTTTTAAATTTCATCAGTATAGTGTGAACAAATGAAAAATTACCTGTATTTCAAACGGGAAAATTCACTTAATTTTAAATAAGACCTTAATTTACTCTTAGTAACATTGTGAACATGTTGACCAAGTTTTAAGTGAAAATTCGCACGGGTATAGGAGAAAACGATATTTATTATTCATTTCTGTTAGAAATTTTAGCTGAGTGACGTCACTTGGCTAGATCTCGGTCATTTTAAAAAACAATCNCACTGTTTTTATCGTTATTTAAAGCGTTCGAGTGAGATCATGAAATAACTAATTACTGTAGAAAAACAAGGACAAGCGTGTTACCCTTTGTCTAAATCTTATTGTTTCTTTCAACATAACTTCTTCGTAGAATAACTAAATTCCAAATTTACTTTGAAATAAAATAGGCTGTTGATGTTTTAAATCGATGCAAAAAGATTCCAGAAAAGTAGTTCAAAATAACAAAAAAAAACCATTAATTTTCTATTATTATCCTCAAAACAATCTAGGAAGTAATAAATATGTTCACACACACACACGCGCGTGCTCCTGTGTTCCAGTATTGAAAAATTAATATATTAGTAGTGATGTAATCATCTGAGGTTAATTAACAACCAAATATACAGAATCACATGTCATTGTCAAATATTGCCTGTTTCATGCCCTAAAGGTAAATGTGGCGTGTGCTGCACTAAATACAGGTAGAAAAGGTACACGCCTATTTTTGAAAAAAAAATCGCTTATAACGCGATACAAAAATCTAATTTCAATTACTTCACTGATATTAAATAAATGACGGATACTGGAAAAAAAATTAAAAGACAGATGCAGTTTATTCAGGATTATACGTTTCTGCGAGGGTCACACACTGTAAAAAGTGTCGTTCGGAGGATCTGAAGAGATTGTATCCGGTGTAATAAATGTTTTTATTTCGTGCAGAAGTTTGACAAAATATGACAAATTAGCCTAGACAATTTTTTCTGGACTCCTTTTCAGTAGCTGAGTCCGCCTGTGCTCAAACTTCGGTTTAGTTCTGTCTAGGACAAATATGATCAATATATAAATCCCAGCTTCTGTATAAAAAAATTACGCTGAGAGGTTGATTCTCGTAATGTCTTTGTAATGTCTTCAACACTACAATACAAGTGGTACTTTAAAATGCTTATGTGTCATGGGTTCAATTATATACTTATAATGCCGAAATCTTTTATACAGACCAGTTGTGGTGTACTGTAAACCACAGAGATTAGGCTGTGTTCAGTATACGTAACAACGGCAGTAGAATACCGAAGGAACAAAGCACAAGATTACATAAATCAAAGCCCAGAGACAAGGCAAAAGCAGAAACACCAGAAGACGGAAGACCTAAGACACCACATGCCCACAAAACACACGAACACTACATATACAACACAAAAAACTAAAGCACGTAAACTAACGCAAGTTAGTATTTGTACGTTAATATGCAGTTTTATGACACTTTTTATTGCACTTCATAGTCTTATTTTTATTCCATATGCGTGGGTTTTATGTGATTCGAGCACAATACCAAGACCCTGAGGATGCAAAGTTGATGAAATTAACTTTTATAATATGATCGAGTTTATGCACTTTTTGATTGTTTTATTACTGAAATTGACTATCTCTTTTATGATTGTGAGTTCCAACGATCCAGCATATTCTACCCTAAAACTTAACAGTTATATAGAAGGTAATATACTGTGCACGAAAATACGATAAATAAAATGCCCCTACATCAGATTTAGCTTGCACGTTGCTGTTGTTTTTTTTTAATAATTTGCACTAATTTAATTTTCTGCACAAACGAACCGTCTCCTGCGCAACAATATAGCATGACATAAAATGTAGATCCAAGTGTAAATACAACTGCAATCGGTTTCAAGAAAAAAAGATAGAAGATACGTAAAAAAAAGTCTAAGGTATGAGTCTTATATCGATTCAATGTATAAAGTGTTTGCGTGAGGGGTTGATTGTGTACACAGCAGGTGGTATCACCGGGGATCGTCATTCTTCCAGGTAAGATCAAGTGATTTATACAGGTAGAAGTTTGACACCTGTCATCTCAATAAACATTTAATACACAATATGGTGTGTACACGCCTGCATAGCTATGAATACTTCTTGTATATGAATCCATTAGTGAACACGGGAACTTCATAAAAGTTCAGGATATATTATCAATTTAATAATATTTTTAAAAGAAATAGCTGCAAATTTTCAGTTCTTTATAGAAGAAATTACAAATAGTTGAATTTTTTGAAAGAAATTATTTTGTATTTGGACGGATCAGTTATGTGCTTTCTGTTTTTTCACAGGCTTATCTAGTTTTGGTATTTTGTGGTCTTTAGGTATCTCGTGACTTTTTAAGTTGACAAGACGACAATATGGCGGTTGATGCACCGGGATCTGTTCACAATTAATTCAGTCTTGTACAGTTATACAAGACAATTGAACAGTAATACATATATTTATGTGCTAACTAAGATATGAGGAATAAAATATTGAATTTTTATTTTTTTGCGAATTTTCCCTTTCACAAGCAAAAAATAGGCGCAAATGAAAAAAAAATAATCGGCGCATATAGAAAGAAATAATCAGCGCAAATAAAAGAAAAAATCGGCGCAAATGAAATGCAAATCGGCGCAAATGCAAAACGCCGCTTGAGACATGATCTAAATTGTTTTGTAACACAATACCGACCACAAGTTTAAGGACACAGCCTATTTGATTAGTGAATGGACTGATAGACGTACGGACGTGAAGTGTTACTTCATGTGGTATGAGTAAAAAATGGAAAATACGGTTGTATCGAGCTGATATGATTACAAATGTATATATTCCTCGGGGGGATCCGGGTTTTATGGCCAGCCTTACAAACACCGGCTATGAAAAAATCGGACGTTTCATTGACAATGTGACGGATGCCACACGGAGAGCAGATAGTACCTGGTGATACCTCTAGTTTTTGTAAGGTTTGCATTGCTACTGCTTTAGTTTTGTTGCCTTCTTGCTAATTTGTGGCGTCTTTTTTAGATGTCTCAATGTATGTTAAGGATGTTCGCTGGTCAATTTTAAAATAACAAGGATTTAAATTAAATGTGATTTTTTTGTTAGAAAATTGAAAAAGAAGTAATTTAAGCCAAAAACATTGATAGGTTACCGATGAAATTTTTTAGATACGAGTGTTTCAAAAAAATGGCGGGAAACTGAACTCCTCTGCAATTTTCATAGGTTTAACATGAGAAATGTTTATCCAAAAACGAATGTGACAAAATAACACCAATTAAATAAAATTTTGTAAGAATGATCAAAAAGATGTGTTAAATGAAAATGAGGGAAAAAAATTCCGAAAATCTGACAGAAAATACATTAACATGACCAGCTAACATCCTTAAATATGAAAGGAAGATAACAGGAAACATATCAAAATTACAATTACATGTTCTTGGATTTATTTATTTTAGAATTCCCCCCTTTTTCCATTTGTGCAGTGCTATTCGTTTGCCTATGTATCCTAACTTTTTTTATTTTCTGAAATGTTGATTCATGCAGAGACGTCACGTGCTGACCGTGTATATTCCTTATCGGTCGACTGGGGAAAATACAGGTTCAGCGACAGTCATTGCACGGCGTCACTTTAGAACGCCGTAACTAAATTTACAGTAAGTTCGGTATTTATCCCGGTACATTCTGTAGTTATTTGGCAATGTGCTGGATTATGGGTAATATAAACATGGTCAGTACATTGAACATAAACGCTCAGGCTACGACAATAATAATTTTTTTTCATCGAATTTTTATTTATGCAACGAATATACACAATGCATGAACTAGACTTTTTCGGTTTTCAACAGCCAGAAGGAAAATCGTTGCCCTATTATGGGCTTGATTCTAAAAATAGAAAAAGAAAATGAAGTCCAACACATCGGTACGGACAGCGGTAATTTCCGAGTGTTTGAAGTTTTGCTTATCATTTAAGTTATGACCAAATGTTCTCAACTTGAGGTCGAAACAGTAAGACTTTTTATGTGGTTTTAATAAAGAGATATGGCCACTTATCGTGAATTCATTTCATTCAGCATACCTTTGAGAACATATTAAATCATCTCAAAAACTGTTTTTTTTATATGTCAACTTTAATATTCACTTTCATAACAAAGTCAATTGAAAGGCATTTTCATACTTTTAGATAAAAGATTTAGCCACTGAAGTTACTGACATGCAGTTTCGACAAATTTTGACAATTTTTGAAGGGTTTTGTTAAGTTCGTTGTAAAGCACCTCGATAACCAAACTAAATTTACTGCCATTTGGAAGGACAAATGTTGATACACTTGCAACAAAAAATTGATTTGGTTCTCGGTGTCCTTCGAGTAGCGCTGTAAAATTGCCTTATTAAATTAATACAAAAGGCTATTTATAGCCGTATTCGACTACTAATACATGCATGTCAGAAAGCATAATAGTGCGACATATATTATTTTTATTCCTAGGAAGTACACGTACAAGTGACCACTTTACACGTTTTTTGACAACATCTGAGAATATTTTGATAAATGACCCTACAGCAATAAAATTCACGACTGAATGACCATACGCCTTCAAGATACGATGAACAAGCCTACTTAATCCACTTGTTAGGACGGACAAGACCTGGGGCCATGTCAACAAAGCTATCTTAGGATTAGGACGTGTTTTAGGATGGTCTTAAGATAAATCTTAGTCCTAAGTCGTGTCAACGAAACCGTCTTAACTTAGGATATGTCATAATTTCTATCCTAAAGTTAGGATTGCTCGATAGGTGTCTTAAGATGATCCTAAATTTTAGGATGTCATAATGTTGTATCAAAAACAAATTTTGCTACTACAAACGAAATTTTAAGAAGACGGGACGTATAATATTTGTCGAAAAAGAGTGTTTACGAATCGATACAAACTTTAGATTATCAGGATATGGATCATTATATCGAATATTAAGAAACAAATGATTGTAAAACTATGTAAAGCCTATTTTATTTTGCTGCATGTCTTTTACCAAGTACTTGTGCCAAACAGATTGTTCTCGTTATTAAGGGAAAGCCATTTGATTTTCAGGCTGGGTTTTTGCGTAAAAAAAATGGTTATTTTCATGTCTATTTCGAACAAATTATTCATTTTTTACCAAGTGTCACATCAACTTATTTATTTGTATTTCCAACAAAAAATCTTCAAATCAAAATTTTTTTTTTTAATTTTCATGAAAGTATGATTAGAATATTTATTTTCACTGGCACCAAGATAAAGTTATTTATTTACAATTTGCCAAAGCCGCATAAACTGGCCTTCCGAAAAAAATCAAAATAAAAAAATCAAATAGTCGTCCCCTTATCCACTACAGCTTTTTCTGACCACTTCTGTCCTTACTGAGAAATGCACGTGCAGTTGTTGAATGGACGTCACTCGACTAACTACTTAAAAGATGATGTAAATATTTAATAACTACTATAGTAAATACTTCAATGGGTATCTTCCTAATTCTCCAAGAACAGCAATATTGGTGGCTCTTTTACTACATTTTAAGGAAAATTTACAAAATTTTACATGAAGTTCTTCTTGCTTAAAGTTTTTGCATGCTGTGAAATATATAGATTCGCTGATATTGTTCAACTTTTTTGATTGATATTTCTTCCCAAACTTCACTTCCATATGATAATATTGGTTTCACTGTATGATCAAAGATATGTAAAAGGGTTTTAATAATTGGCTTGAATTCATTTAATTTTTTTGCTGAATTTGAAATGTGCTTTCAAAGCTCAATTGTACAAGTCTTTATTTGCCTCTGTAAAATTTCCATTTATGCTGAAAATAATTCCCAAATATTTATACAAT